>APFE030539309.1:298922-340240 GCA_000404065.3 Pinus taeda | reverse complement strand
TTCATGGTATTAATAATAATTTGGCCCATGGTATTTTTCCCATAGGCTTCAACTAAATAAACCTATTTTTTGAGTGTTAGTAAGTGTAAAGAGGTTTATGGAGCAAATATAAAAAGAGGTTTTATTTATTTACCACACCTCTTGTTTATTTATATTTTTATTTATTTATCATATTTCTTTTATCTACAATGGTATTTGGCCCATAGGCTTGGTATATAATTAGATGTTGATTTCTAATCTTATTTGATATGTTTTTATTTATTTACCATACATGTTTGTATCTCTTTTATATTTATTTATTTATTTATCATACCTCTTTTATAAATATGGTAATTAGCCCATGGTATTAATAATTATGGAGGATCCACCTAAATAAAACCTATTTTTGAGTTTTCATAAATATAAAGAGGTTAATGGAGTAAAGATAAAAAGAGATTTTACTTATTTACCATACCTCTAGTTTATTTAACTTTTTTTTTATTTACCATAACTTTGGAGTAAATATAAAAAAAAAAAAAAAAAAAAAAAAAAAAAAAAAAAAAAAAAAAATCTTTTATTTACCATACCATAGCTCTTATTTTTTTTTTACTATTTAATATATATATTATTTTTAAATAGGGGTCGACATTAGATAACAATGTTAATGTTATGTTTACATTAACTTTTAGGAAGATCTACCTCATGGGCGCAATAATTATTTTTATTTTTAATCTGAAATTACAAATAACTTTGAAAAATACATATAAATAACCAAAAACAATTTTATATTAATTAAAATAAAATAAATTTCAATTAGTTAAAAGTTAAAATAATATTATTTGAATGAAAAGTTTCTTTCTATTCTCAAAGAGAGTAAAGAGATTTGTAATTATTTTCTTTAAACTTTGAATTACAACAAACTTAATAATTTAAACTGTGGTAAATTTTGGGGTTTTGGGTGATTTTTCCCTAAGCCGTAGGGGTTATAGATCATCTTGCCTTGATAATTGGCAATGTAAAGGCATTTTTTTACATTTGATAATTGGCAATGTAAAGGCATTTTTTTACATCTGGTACTGTTTCTACCAAGATAACACCTATCCAAATCTCTGGGAGGATAAAACTGATCCATATCATGATGTTGGATTTCCAGTGGATCCATGTGTTTGGTGCTCCTGAACACTGACATCTCAACCATCAGAGTGATTTGAGAAAGAGAGATGCAGTGAGATGTTGAAACCTGGAAAAAAAACTAATAAGTTTTTAGATTCTAAGTTCCTTGTAATGGAGACATGGTGGGTGCTTCAGAAGTTGGTTACATGTCTGGTAGTTCAAACCTTTGTCGATGGATCAATGGGATAAAGTTGAGTAAACCTTCTGATCCGATGTTGGATTACTCTCACATTGTTGTTGAGCTAAATCAAATATTCAGCATGCAAAATTATTGATCCAATCGTTACGCACTATGGCAAAGGTCAACTATCTTGCTTCTTGACCAATCTAGATATTGTGCTAGATATGGTGAGTAACTCTTAACAAAGTGGGAAAAAACATTTTGTAATTAATTTTAGAATTTCTGGAGTATTTCCATATTATTATTTTATTAGATTATGTTGGATGGTTCCAAACTTAGATTTAACATTTTTTAATTATTTAAATCATATTTATTTGATTTTTCTGAGCTTCTCTACATTATTTATTTCTCCATTATCATTTTTCTCTTAAATGTGTTATTTTTTTTGGTTGAATTCAAATTCTCGATATCAACAGACATGGTTGCGAATGCAATTTTAGCAGCCATGGCCAAACACATGGCATAAAGGTTTTTCAAGTTGCTTCTTTGGTGGTAAATCGCATAACAATTCAAAAAAATTGTTGAAGCAATTGACATGCATTAATACTATGGAGAATTATGGACAGGGGCAGGGGCAGGCTCTCGAGACAGCGGTTAGTTCACCAAACAACGTAAGGCTCTGGACATAGCAGTTAGTTCACCAAATAACGTAAGTTGTAACAATACTCTATGCTTCTTACTCGAAATTTTGATGACTATAAGTGGAATTTGAAAAGTTAAAAATTTACTCATGTAAATTTCTACATATAATATTGCAAATAGCGGGATTATCAAGATCATCTACAAAATATATATTACATCAATTGAAGCACCTGGAAAATATCTACGAGCCATATGCATTCTACTAAAGAAGGTTAATTATGTGCAGTGGAGATGAAATACAAATTAATTGGTGTTGTATTGTTTTAAACATTTTGATTGGTAGTCAAGAAGCATAAATTAATAATTTTTTTAATATATTTGTGCAGATTTGATACAATTCTGAAAAATTGTTTCAAGAGCTCTCTGAAAATGAACGAGACAATTTCGGATTTGATGTGAAGATGAACGAGACAGTTTTGGATTTGATGTTAAGATTATCGAGTGGAAAAATTACATTTGGATTTGATGTTAAGATTATCGAGTGGAAAAATTACATCGGAAATATTCATATTCCTTGACTCAGTGAATATATCTTAAATGGGTGAATAGGTATCAGTGGATCACAATGGTTGTAAAGGCCATGAAGACATTAATTTTCAGTTCACTATGTTCACTATTTCTGGGAGAGTGATCGGGGTTGCTGGAGTAGAAAGTTGTCTAGATATAAATGGAGGTCGTGCCAATGTGAACGTTGAACTCATTTCCACGTGCAATGATCTCATTAATGATGTGTTAATGATGTGTTTATGTCGCAGGGAGGCAGTTACACATTTACAAATATTACTCCAAGGAAATATAGGTTGGTTGATTCCCATCATGAATACATAAACTTCATCAATCCTCGAGCAGTATACAAATATCATGTCATATCAAATCCCACTACATTTTTTTTCAAAAAGGAAAGGCCATGATATTTTTCTCTCTTTGCCTTCGTTTGATACGCAGAATAAGTTTGGAGATTCCTTAAGGATGAATGTCCAAAGGACACAATATCCCTCCATGAAATCAAACGTGAAGAAGTGGAAAGAGTGGGCTCTGTGAGCCAATTGTTAAGCATAGGAAGAAGATACAAGGTCATACCTAATGTCAATCCTAGCTAGGATGGCATAAGTTTGGAGATTCCTTAAGGATGAATGTCCAGAGGACACAATATCCCTCCATGAAATCAAACGTGAAGAAGTGGAAAGAGTGGGCTCTGTGAGCCAATTGTTAAACATAGGAAGAAGATACAAGGGCATACCTAATGTCAATCCTAGCTAGGATGGCACTACGCATGAGGTACAATGATTGAGTTTTATAGAGTATATTTTCTATAATATTCTCTTTGAAATATGTGATTCTCATGTTCTCTTAACAATTGTCAAAAGAGGTTCTCCAGAGATGGAGTTGGGCTTTAGAAATCTGGTAGTAGATGACATCTTTTATGTCACAAGTTATGATATCGATGGCTTAGTTGTTTCTCAGGGTAACCCTATTTTAGGTGTTCATGTATACCTTTATTCAGATGATGTCCATGGGGTGAAGTGCCCTCAAAGAAGCTCCTTGCCCAAATCAAGCGCTTTGTGATGCAATATCTGATGCATATGGGAAATTTGCTTTTAATTTTATTACATGTGGAAAATAAAGGTTGTTTCCATTCTAAAAGGGTGAGAATACAATATTTGATGTTTCAATTCCATCTAGAGAGGTTCTGGTTGAGCACAATCATGTTGATATATCTCAGCGATTTCAAGTCACAGGTTTCTCAGTTGGAGGACTTGTGGTGACTTATGAAGGAGTCTATTTTGAAGGTGTTAAGATATTAGTTGATGGATGAGAAAGAGCTACAACAGATGTCCAGGGATATTACAAACTTGATCATGCAACATTAACACGCTACACAATGAAGGGTGATAAGGATCACTTCGAGTTTAGCAGTTTGGAGAATTTCATGGTTGTGCTAGACATGGCTTCAATCCCAAAGATAGAAGCAACACATTATAATATTTGTGGTTCCCTAAAATTAGTGACAAATGGCTATTATGGTAAGCATCAAGTTGGCATGACACATGAGCCAGATAATGTTAAGCCTCAATTAAAGAGGATTGATGATATGGGAAACTTCTGCTTCGAGGTTCAACCATGGTAATATTGAATATCTCCACTGACCACAACAGCAGAACGTGATTCTGGTCTTCAATATTCACCATCACATATTGATGTGACAATAACTAGATCAATTTTTGGCATTGAATTTATAAAGGCCCTTGTTGATATCCATGGATCGGTAATATGCAAGGAAGGACATGACTCCTCATTTTCTATATCACTTACTTCTCTGGTTGTTGAACTCTAGGATCAGAGAAGATTAACTCTTTAAGTTCAACAAATGAGAGAAGTGACTTCATATTTGAGAAAGTCCTACCTGGTGCATTGCGTCTTGAGGTAAAACACATACCTTCATTTGATTTGTTAGATTGGGATGATGAGTGGTGTTGGGAAAGAAAGGTTATTGATGTCAATGTTGGTGTTTCTGATCATTCAGAGATAATGGTTATCCAAAAAGGCTATTGGTTGCATATTATGTCTACTCGTCCTGTGGCTTCTTACATCATACAACCAAAGAAAGAACCAATGAATTTGTTGATTGAGAAAGGATGATAGCAAATCTTCTTAGAAGCTTCTTGTGTACACATTCTTCATTTCTTGAACTCATGCATTTTCTTTGGAATGTCTTCATTAGAATTCAATGTATTGAACCATAAGCCTATATATTTGACTGGAGAAAAATATCTACTAAGTGGTGAAATACATGTTGATTCAAGTTCTTATCCCAAAGCAAATGAGTTGTATCAAAGCATTATTGTAGACATAATGCAAAAGGGGGGTGCATTTGTAGATATGATCAATAATGTCAAACTTGTTTCAAGCGCTAATGGGCCAAGCAACATTGTTGTATATCAGTACACTCATTAGGCCAATATTGAAGATAAAATGGTCTTTGTTCTAAGAGATAAAATTAATGATAGTGAGAAAAATAGTTTTGAAAAGGTCTTGTTTTATTCAAGAAGTCGGCACATTTCTATTAAAACTAATGGGTGCCAACCTGTTATTCCTTCTTTTGTGGGGTGCCTAGGAAAGTACATTCAAGGTCAGTGCTACCAGCAATCCCTGGTGTTGACATTAAAATAATTGCTCAAAATGACAGTAGCAATGGTATTCTGAAAAAGGGTGACTTGGTTCTTCAAACTTCAACAGGATCAGATGGTCTGTTTTTGGGTGGTCCTTTGTATTATGATACTGAGTACTAAGTTGAAGCTTCCGATGGATATCATTTAAAAGCACTTGCATAGGACCCCTTTTGAAGCTTAGTTGTATGCTCATCCAATTTGATCGGACGTTCCACTCGACTAGCCAAACCATAAATAATATTTGATCGTCAGTATTCGACCTTCTGTGCACTCCTTGCGTTTGTGGTCCTCAGTAGAGGAATCACTGAATTTGCATCAAACGGCTGCTAGATATGGAAAAAACCTCTTCAATCGCATTGCTTCAAACTACAACCATGTAATTGTAGATTTTACTATTAAGTCTAATGCTTTACAATGAAATCAGTGTAAATACAGGTTGTATGTGGATAAAATATAAACCACTGTAAATGCAGGTTGCCATGTATGTGTATGCAGGGGCATACATGATAAAATATTTGAGAGTGAATGGGATATTGTTTCAAGAGCTTTCATGCTCTATCTTGAGACTCAATATGCAACATGGAAGTAATTTGACCCTACTGGAAATGGACTCATATCCCGATAATGCATACCATTTCTTTGTGGACATATTGATTGAGATGATGGGGAGCTTTAAATCATTAAAGGAGTTGGTCATATGTGTTGTGCCTTTGCTTAAAGAAATATGTGTCTTCTCAATTTGTTGTTCGAGAGGCTTCCTAATCTCCGATGTTTGTTAATGGGTGACAACTTTATCTTGGTAAAAGCAAAATTTCTTCTTTTACAACATGTTTCAATTTTTAAGAACGTTTACATTTGCTACTTAGTTGTCAGGTATAACATAAAAAAAATTTATATACAAAGCATATATTGATGTAGCTTAGGTTGACTATTATGTTTTGGTTCATTATTATGTCTTGTTTGTAGATTCAGTATATCCAATAGATATGAAACAAAACCAAGTAACAACTTTGTTTCATATCTATTCCTTAATGAAAATCTACACTACCCAAATTAAAAAAGTTAACTTGTTATAAGATGTCAAAAGACCATAAAATTCTTCCATGGTTTTTTCCATGATGTTCATAATGAATATTTATGTCTTTTACCTCGTGAATGAGTGCAGAGTTGGCTTATTCTAGTTTTGAAATGCAATGCAAGGACTTTCAAAATATCTTGTACCTCAATGTCTCAGATCCCCACTCTCTTATCTCCGTATATACAAGTTTATGTAGAAATAACTAAATTTCATGATAGGGAAATCAATGTATTAGGTTGCTTTCTTCAAAGCATCCCTGCTCTAGAGATGATAGAACTTCGTTTAATCGATGACTTGAATTACGACAATCCACGATATGTAAAGTTTTTGGAGGAAGTGATGTATTTGAATAGAGTTTCAAACAAAGTAAGGATATTGGTATGAGAATCTTCTTTTTAAATACACACTTCAAAATCTTTAAACCGTTGACCAGTAAAAAGGCTTTGGGGATTCATTTTATTTTATTTTTTTCTTTATGGAAGGGTATGACCAATGTAGGTTGTATGTGGATATGAGGATGAATTCTACTGTGGATACGAGGATGTGGAAACCAGTGGAATGACCTTCTTATTCTTGGGAAACATCGAGTATGGAAGCGGATGGCAGCCTCATGGAGTGGGTATGCGACATTTTGCCCCATTTTCATTTTGTTTATCATTCATTGTTTGCGTTGGTTCTAATAGTCAGTTTTAATTATTTAACTTTTTGTCATTTATATCATTAACATTCCATGTTTCCCATGAAAGGTAACATCTTTGGTTGCTTTAGATGACAAGGTTGTAGGATTAGGATGTTCCCAATGAGTTTTGAATAATTGTCCAATATGCCTTGTTGATTTAGAATTTTCATTGCAGGTTATCGCTTTAATTGTTATCCGGTTTGACATTTGATTGACAACGAAATTCCATGCTTTTATAAATTATTTTTATGCTAATTTTTAAAAGTATTTAAGAAATTTGCCTTCAGTAATCCCACTTCAAACAATGGATTTCACACTACTAGGTTTAAGGTTTGGGTTATGTATTTGGTTAAAACTTCCCAAGATTTATATCATATCTCAAGTGTTAGGTTTGGGTTATTTATTTGGTCAAAATTTCCCAAGATTTATATCATATCTCAACCCTTTGAAATTCATGCATTCATGCCATTCGAATGTAACACATCACGATAAGGATGAGCCCTATTAAGCTCACCAACTCTGTTACTATGCTTGATGAATCATAATTCAAATGGACTCTGAATTTGGTTCTTTTCCTTGACTAAACAGTATTAAGCAAAATCCTCCCATTAAACTCAACCCCAAGTCATACTCAAAATTTTGACATGTGAATAACATTGGCTCGACTGCAAGTTTAACACCCAAGTCCTTGCAAGTCACACAAGACTATCCATTTAAAAAAAAAATGATCATATCCTTAAATTGTGGACCCTTGGAATCCTTCATTAAAGAAAAGATCATTCTATGATCTTGATAATTGGTCTATCAAAACATGGATGGGGCGAAATATGAGTTAAGGAGTAAAGAAAGAAATTTTCCTTGACATTGCCTAGAATATTTTTAACTTTTGGGGGCACATCATGTGACATTACCATCACAACACCAACATTTTTTGGTAAAGTTCCACTGCAAGAGGCATCCACTGGTTCACGTTCCTCAACCCGTGACCGTAAAGATGATTCTTCCTGAACATTTTTCCTAGATGATGATAATGATATATAGTCCTTATCATCATAAAGTATGGATTTTATTTGTTCACCCGTGCTCCACCTTCCCCCTCCCAATTGTATATAAGCATCAATTTCTCTTGCATGCTTCCCTCTGATTGAAAATTTATACCCATACCTAAAATCCTCGTCTTGATCTTGGTTCTTATGCTTCTATTCTTCTTCTAAGCTAAGCAATCAAAAAAACATTACCTCCCTACCACCACAAATAGATAATAAATAAATTCCTACACTATATTTCAAGCTCCACAAGAGGAATACTAAACAATTCTCGAGTTGTTGCTCCCTCTCCAATCACCATAGAAACATCTTGATTTGGACCAGATCCATCTATTATATCTGTAAGATTGGATTCAGGACTATCAAGGTCCTTCAATGGTGGTGCATCTCCACATATTGAATGAAAGGGAGGGACACCTGAATTTCCAAACTAAAGAAAGGTAGCTCTCCATCCATTCACATCAGCATATGAAAGGAGAAACAAGTCTGACCAAACCTGGAGAACTTTCATCACTTTCTCCTGCAAGGACGCCATAATATAAATGTAAAAAAATTCACAAAAATATCCACACAGTCATTACACTAATTATGATATTTTTTTACGAGTAAAAATTATCAATGGCCTTGCTAATTGATGACCAATAAGGGGCTTGATCTTAATACATGATCTATTTTCATCATTACTATCCTCAACATGTTCTATTATTTAGAATGATATTTTGTGAATTGGAAAGCGTGGTTTTCCAAATTTCTGTTTTTATATCCCACACAAATGGAATCCTACTACATTTGGCCTCCTCTACTTCCCTAGGCTACATGTGTTAAAGAGGGTACAAAAAACTAATGATATGTTCTTTTGCCATAAGTTCTCATTTTTTGGATGAATTCTGTGGAAATTTTATTCATGCCAATTATGTGGCAGGAAATAATGTTCCATTATTCTTTTTTTATCATCTCTTGTTTATGAGTTAGCATGCTTCTATTGTACTAGTTCATTACAACTATGTCATGTAAAGATCAATTTGAGTGGGTTTTACATTTGATTTCCATTGTAGTCAACAACTGAATATATAAGTGTTTTGTTAGGTCGAATGATGGGACAACACACTTTGATTTCCACTAGTGCTTACTTTTTCATATACTATCACAAGTGCACAAATACAAACTCACTTTTATTTTTACCTAGATAAGCAAATGATGACAACTTTGTATTTTGTATTGAAAAGGATAACTATGTATTGGAGCTATGCCTTGAGCCCTTCAATTCATCCTTTCCTTACCCTACATGACCATCTCCTATTGGTAACAGAGTACAATTTTTGAACCAACATTTGTCTTCAATACGATTTCATGATAAAGAAAGAACACAACCATTGTTGGATTTCATTCGAGCACACAAATACCAAAGCCATGTCATTTTTCTTTCCTTGGTTAATATATTGCATCATTGTGTTTGATAGTTAATTCATTATTATTTTATGCCAATAAATCTCTATCAAATAGCAGAGTGTAGAAATTTCAACATAGATCACCTGATAATGCAATATACAAAAGCAAAATACTTGATCTACTTCTACTATCAAACTTTGTGGAAGCTTAATCAATTTGAGCAAGATCAATCGGAACACATATAACATAGAATAGGATTCAATCACACATGAAACGCAGAAGAATACCCTGGGGAAAGCCTTAGCTAAAAAACCTCGATCTTTGTATTATCATACAAGTGGAAATATCTCAGGATTACACAAAGCTTTAGCTCAAAAGCTATCCAGCTCTTAGTACAATCCCTCACTGCTGCTCATAGACAGAATAGGCAACACATATGCCTTCCTTTAGTCCTCCAAGCCTCCTATTTCCTTGTGCAGTTTCTCCTAGGTCCTCTAGCTGCAACCTGTGTGAATAATCATCTCACGCACAACACTGACCTCTGAAATAATTGCGCAATCCTGAAGGAGATAATTCTTTCTGCATGGATGAGTTTCTTATATAGGAAAATTCCTCCAACTGATAGTACATTGTCCCTTCCTCTGATCTCAACTGGGTCTCTGATTGAACTAACATGCATGAGTTATTTATGAGAGAATATTTAGTTATCTGAAGTACACTAGTTACATGCATGCATGCATTAACTAACTGAACTCACAATCAGTTTCACAAACTATTGGAACTAATCTAACTAGACTTAACTCAGTTAACTAAGCTAACTAATTACAACTCAAAGTACAACTCATCCTGATCTCCTTAATTAAGGGATAACTTCCTCAATCAAAGGGATAATTGTTGCATGTCTTCACAAAGACTTCATGTTTGATTTTCTCCAACTAATTAACTCAAGATGAATTAATTAATTATTTCTCAAACAGATGCTAAGATCAAATTTTAATTTTAATTCTCAATTTTAGTTCAGGGACTAACTAAAATTGGAATGTATCCCGAAATGATATTTATAGCAATGTTGTTTTTAGCATTTCTATTTTATCATTCCTTGTTGCTATATCCAACACTGGTACCTGAAATGTTATTTATAGCATTTCCTGTTGCTATTTTCAACACTCCCTCTCAACAAGAAAGGCATTCAACTCGAACCCAATCCTGAACCTTTGGAATGTTCTACATGCAACACTTCTCCCTAGTGTTGTTGCTCCAGCAACTCTAGAAACAAAAAAATAGCCATCCTGAATCAGAATGACGCCTCTGTCATCAAAGTCTCTGACTGTTATTGCCTTCGTCGACTGAAAAACTCTGCACCTCTGTGCTCTTCAGTATCTAACTGCTCTAGCCTCTGTCACTTTGATCTCTAACTGAATCAATCACACTGATTCCTCCAGCTGCATTCGTGATGTTGTTGGTCCTATCTCCCAGCATTGCATCCGCACTGCACTTCCTCTCATCATGTTGCACTGCAACTCAGTTATTGAGAAGTAAGTAACTGATCTTCCAACTGACCTCCCTATTGGGCTAGAAACATCCTCTAATGTTGAAGCTTCCTCTGCCGCTCCATCCACATCTGTCTCTACCTACTCATTCAATCCTACTACTCCTCACCGAGTCTCCCGTAGCAAGGTCTAATCAAAGAGGTTGGGTACCTCAAAGGTCCTATCCTTATTTTAGCCTTCTTGGGACTGTCACTCTACATCGCCCCACCTCCTACCTAGAGGTATGGATGCATGTGATCCCTCTGCCCACTTGGCACGAAATTCCCCCCTACTGGAGGTCTCTGCATGAGTGGATGCCTCCACTCAATCTCCTCTCGGCTTCTCCAATTGTGGCTGCTCCACAACCTCTTGAAGTTGCTTCACCAATTGTGGCTCCTCCACAATTGTCTGAGACTTCTTCTGGCACTACATGTTGAGAGGTAATTTATTCTCCCTCTCAACCACCAAGTCTCCAACAGTTTCCTTGATCCTCAAGGCTTTTCATGCATCTTGAACCTCAAGGGCATACAGGTTCTTGACTTGTGAACTGATCTACTTCACTTGTCTCGTGGTGACGTGTCTAAAGAAAACCTTTCCCTTACTGAACACTACATCATAGCCTTTGTCGTCCAACATCGCGATTGATACCAAGTTCTTCTTCAGTCTTGGCACATATTTTACATCAGTTGGGGTGAGAGGAGCTCCATGCTCCCTCTGAAACACAACTGTACCTTCACCTAAAGCACAGTACTTTCCAACATTGCCCATCTCTATGCAAATCTGGAGGTCCTTCTCCTCCAAGGTACTGAATAAGCTCTTGTCACCGGTCATGTGGAATGAGGCTTCACTGTCCAGGTACCAAACACGTCCCACCATCGATGAAACCATGCATGCGATGAGGGTGAAATCCAATTCGAACTATGAGGCCAGTGCCTCACCATCTGATCCTTTCAAGGATCCCTTCTTGGATTTCTTTTGTGGACAATTCATAACATAATGGCCCACCTCATGACAATGAAAGCGTCACACTTTCGATTTGTCAATCTTCTTCCCACCATGGGAACAACTCGATTTGGAATGGGAAGCCTTCCCCTTCCCTTTCCTCACCTTACTCACTAAGGCTATATTTTCTTCATCATCTTGCTTTGATGAATATCCATCTTTGGTGCTTCTCCTTATCTCCTTCTGCATCAGATCCGACCAAAGTCATTCCCAAACTAGCAGTTCTCTCTTCCATTTACTGAGTCTTGGTAGCTATACCAACTCTTAGGAAGACCGAGGAGAGCAAGACTCACCATGTCATCATTGGCTGTCATGATTCCTACACTTCCAAGCTCATCCCTGTAGGTGGTGAGCTTGTTCAGATATGTAGAGATCGTGTTGCCCTTTTCACACTTGATTTTCCAAAGCTTGTCTTACAACGCCAGCTTCCTCTGATCATTGTTGTTCTGATATAGATCCTTCAACATTTCCCACATTGAAAATGGTGTCTCCTTCCCATGGAGACTCGAGACAATGTGGTCTCGAACTCCCTCCAGAAGAATCCTCCTCGCTCTAGCCACACATTTCTTCCATTCTGCCAATTCTTGGGCATTAGCAGTTGTTGGCTTGGGGACTTCTTGATCAATGAAGTCCTTTAAATTGTTGTCCTCTAATACCGCTTCCATGCGATCCTTCCAGGTTATATAATTCAAGATGCCTTCCAGGGCATACTCAAGTCTCAGACCATTAAAACGCCATTGGTGAAATTTGAGATGTGATAAGAATTCGATTTCTATAATTAGGAACTTCAAACTTTGAACTTCTCCCTTCTTTGTATATTGTTCTCTGCTTTGATCACCTTTGCTCTGATACCATGTAGAAATTTCATTGTAGATCACCTGATAATGCAATATACTAAAGCAAAATACTTGATCTACTTCTACTATCAAACTTTGTGGAGCTTAATCAATTTGAACAAGATCAATTGAAACACATATAACAGAGAAGAAGATTCAATCACACATGAAACGCAGAAGAATACTTTGGGGAAAGACTCAGCTAAAAAACCTCGATCTTTGTATTATCATACAAGTGGAAATATCACATGATTACATAAAGCTTTAGCTCACAAGCTATCTAGCTCTCAGCGCAATCCCTCACTACTACTCATAGACAAAATAGACAACAAATATGCCTTCCTTCAGTCCTCCAAGCCTCTTCTTTCCTTGTGCAGTTTCTCCTGGGTCCTCTAGCAACAACCTGTGTGAATAATCCTCTCACACACAACACTGACCTCTGAAATAACTGCGCAATCCTGAAGGAGATAATTCCTTCTACACGAATGAGTTTCCTATATAGGAAAATTCCTCCAACTGATAGTACACTGTCCCTTCCTCTAATCTCAACTGGGTCTCTGACTGAACTGACATGCATGAGCTATTTATGAGAGAATATTCAGTTATCTAAAGTACACTAGTTACATGCATGCATGCATTAACTAACTGAACTCACAATCAGTTCCACACACTGTTGGAACTAACCTAATTGGACTTAACTCAGTTAACTGAGCTAACTAATTACAAATCAAAGTACAAGTCATCCTAATCTCCTTAATTAAGGGATAACTTCCTTAATCAAAGGGATAGTTGTTGCATGTCTTCACAAAGACTTCATGTTTGATTTTCTCCAACTAATTAACTCAAGATGAATTAATTAATTATTTTTCAAACAGCTGCTAAGATCAAATTCGAATTTTAATTCTCAATTTTAGTTCAGGGACTAACTAAAATTGGAATGTATCCCGAAATGTTATTTATAGCAATGCTATTTTTAGCATTTCTATTTTATCATTCCTTGTTGGTATATCCAACACTGGTACCTGAAATTCTATTTATAGCAATGTTATTTATAGCATTTCTATTTTTAGCCTTTCTTGTTGCTATTTTCAACACAGAGAAGGATGACTTGGTTGTTTTAGAGATATATAATATGAATTAATTAAAAATCACAGGGTTATTTCGATTCTCATCTTTCTATTTCACTTCTTTATAGAAAACTATATATTAAAATACCAACTCAACTCAAACCAAACTAAAATAGAGAATCCTAGTTATGAATATGTTTCTCTCTCCATACCTTATAATGACATTATTGTTTTGAATTATACTTAAAGTTCACTAATAATAACTTGGATTTATATATTTCTTTTAGCACCAAATTGAAATCATGGTAAAAATATGAATATCCCATTAAATATGACCTAAATATGATTCAAAGAATATCACCTTTAGTCTGAGCACGTGGCAAAGTAATTTTTGAGGTGTGAAGTTTTATTAGAGACATTGTTTGTTTTTTTTTTTGTTAGAAAATGGTTTTCTTTTACTTTTATGTGACTTTCAATTTGTCATATCTAGCATGTTGAGAAATGGGAAAGAATAATGTGTGACATTTATCTTGCAAAAATTGATGTTGAATGAAAGGATAACGAGTTTAACCAAGCTACAATCCTCTTTGGTAAAGGTAGAGGGACATCTTAAAAAATTACCTAAGAATGCACCATATACATAGTTTGAACATAAGTAATATATGGCATTTTCGTTTGCAGATATATTCTTTTTTTATCCAAGATATCACAACAAGACAAATATTGTAGAAATTGTTAGAGGACCTCATTGAGGTCAATTTTTCTGATGTTCTACTTGATTGATACATTCTCATGACAGGAAGGCTTTAAATACGAATTAATATGTTACCAAAACAAATTATATTCAAAGTTTATAACACATAAAGATAAAAACAAATGTCAATTCCTTCATTTGATTATTACTTGACTCTCGTGTGGGCAGGTTACACGAAATGTGATTGGAAAAAGGATGGGGAGAAAATATAGAGATCATGTCTTGGATATGATTCATTTGTTGTTGGAGATCCTTCAGGCACTTCAGCCATTGACTTTGGAAATGTTTCTAGTAAGTATTCCTGTGGTTTTTAATGTTGTGATTCTTTCACCTCATGGTTATTTTGGGCAAGCAAACGTTTTAGGAATGTGTGATAAGATATGGATTGACAGGTAAACAATTTTTTTATATTTGCAATGTCCATTCCATGATATCCTCTCTTTATTGTTTAATTTTATTTTGAACATTTATTTCGCTTTTTTCTTTGTATTTGAACTATGAAATTGAAAGTACTTGGTATTATGTCTATTTAAACAACAACAAAAGCTTGAAGATGAAATTAATATTAAACGATATTGATTGAAATCCTTTTAATTGTTTTGTATTGAAAGATTTTCATGATTATTAGAAAAGTTTACTTTCATGTTGATATTTGAGAATGTGTTGTTTATTACTTGACCAAGTTCATGCATTAGACAACACATTGTTGTTACAAATAAAATGACAAGGATTAGACATCACACCTCGGATTATTTGTTTTAACAAGTTATTTATAGCTTGAGATTTTTAGCATGTAACTTAGTTGGCATGATTGTGCCTAAGCTTTCCCTGAAGGTTGAATACTAAATTACTAAGGTGTTCTTTTCTATGGTGACTTTAATTTGTTTATACAGGTCATATGGCCACATAGTGGCCACTATTGCTCAACTAAAGAAAACTTGTTTGAGTTTCTTGCTCTTATGGGGAAGAATGGATTTTGACATTGTTGATGTTGAGGTATATGTAATATAAATCCTTTATAGTCTTTATATTCTAGTGTTCATCGTCTTTTATGTCTTACATTCTACATTCTAAGTTCTTTTGTTTTTAGAAAAGGAACTCAGTATTGATGGTAAGTAGCGGGATTTGAAGAAAGAGGAGAACATTAACACTGCAGCGACAAATGGAAAAAGAGAGAGAAGAGAACTGGTCTAGTGGTACCCTTAAAGCCAATGTTCCGCATAAGACACACACATAGAAATTGATGTTCAAGTCTTCATAGTTGGTGAATTCACCTGCAATGAATTGACAACACAATGATAATGTTTTACAGTGATGAAACAACATTTCGTGTGTAAATTGTAGTCCAACCAATGTTAAGTTGGAAACTCATATTGTAATACTCGACATTTGATATAATATAATTTCTGTGGTTGAAATTATTTATAGTTGCACTTGATATTGTTTAGTATTTTAACTAACATATGTAATTTTGAATTTTCATATTAGATGAACCAATTCACATTGTATGATTTTTTTTTTAGTCGCAAAATCATACTAATTAATCTATATTGGTAACAATAAACACATAAAATCAATCTAAAACTACTAAATGAGTATTTTATATTGATTAATGACGAGCACAATAAAATGAGTATACGACTAAATTAGTCATGTATAATGATTATTAATGAAAATAAATAAAATGAATATAAACTGCTAAATTAGTCATTTATATGATGAATATGAAACTACCAAAAAATATGAATGACTACTGCAAATGATTAATTTTTCATTACAAATGACAACTAAATTTTGTATATATACGACTATTAGTAGCTAATCTACAGTATCTTATAACACAACAAAAATTTAGTCATATTTCTTTGGTCATTAATTGGTTTCAAACAACGACTAAAATTTGTATATATAAGACTATTAGTAGCTAATTTACAATATATTATAACACAACCAACATTTTGGTCATTAATTGGTTTTTTCAGATGATCATATAGTAATATATTTTGTTATATATTTGGTCAATAATTGTGGCAATTAATGATTAAATCAATAACTAAACTTATGATTAAATATATTGCTATATGATAAAATTGAGACAATCAATTAATGACTAAGCTAAAAATGACTAAAAGTTGGCTGCGTTATAAGATATTGTAAATTAGCTATTACTAGTCACCGACTGAAAAATAGTCATTTATATGCAAATTTTAGTCGTTATTTTAGTAATTAATTAGCCATTTTGTACTAGTGTGTTCTTATGTCAAGAATGGTGTCCTGTTGTAGTTCATCAAGGTATTCAGGAGAAAAATCCTCAATGGAAGGAATTTGGACATTTTCTCCTTGATATTTAATCAAAGGAGGCTAATACAACCTTAAGTTCTCAACATTAACAACAACATAAATTTGCATATATGAAGGCAAATCCAACCTGAAGGTGTTACCAATCTTTTCCAAAATTTTGAATGGACCATATATAATTGATTTTAGCTTTTTACCTTCTCCTTGGAGCCTCTCTTTGCTAATGTGAAGCCAAACTTCATCACCAACTTGGAACTTGTGATCTATACGATGCTTGTTGTGCCTTGCTTTGTACTTGCCTTGGCTCTTTTCCAATTGTTCTTGAACTCTTTGGTGTACCAATTAGATTTGTTCAATGAACCTTCTTGCTTTGTCTATGTCACTATGACCATCAATAGCAACATCTTTTCCAAAAATGAAATCCAAAGGAGACTTATGCAAGTATCCCAAACATGCCTCAAATGGCGATGTTTGAGTTGAAGAGTGCTTGGCTCAGTTGTAAGCATGTTGAATGTAGTGCAAATGTTCATCCCACAACTTAGGATGCTTGTTGAAATACCCACAAAGAAGATGTATCACTGTCCTGTTCACCATCTATGTTTGACCATTTGTTTGCGAATGAAATGTTGTACTCTTTTTCAATTTGGTGTCCATGAATCCCCACAAGCTTGACCAAAAAATCCCAACAAAGCAAGAATCTCGATCACTAACAATGGATGTGGGCAATACAAAATGCACCCATATATTCTGAAAGAATAACTGAGAAGTTTGTTCAGCTATAATTTTATTTTTTACATGGCATCAAAATACACATTTTGCTGAACCTATCCACAACTACATGCAAATAATCATGACCTATTTTTTATAATGGAAGACCTCCTACAAAATCCATAGAAACACTCTCCCACGGTTGTGAAGGAACCGGAAGTGGTGTGTACAATCCTAATTTCCTATTGCTAGGCTTATTGACTACACATAATGAACATCCTTTAATAAAACGTGACACACTTTCAAGCATACGAGGCCAATAACAATATCTCTGTAGATGTGCCACCATCTTATTTACACTGAAATGACCAGCAATAAGAGAAGTATGTGTCTCTCTTATGATGTTGACTCTTTCTCCCTGTGGAATACAAAGCTTTCCAAGATGGTACAACAAATTATCATGCAAATGATAATCCAATTCCTCTACTTGGTTACCTTGGCTCAAGCTTGCATAAACATCCTGAAATTCATTGTCTAATGCATATTGCTCAATATAACTTTCATGCAAAATAGACTTATGCTTGAGTAAAGTAGTTGCACTAATAATAGACCTAGAAAGCATATCAACAACGTTATTGTAGATACCTTTCATATACCTTATTACCAAGTGGAATTGTTGAAGAAAACCCATCCATTGGAAGTGCCTTGATTGATGCAACTTAGCTTGAGATTGCAAGTATTGTAATGGATGATGATCAGTGTGAATGATTGTTTTCTTACCCATCAAGTATTGTTTCCACTTTTTTACACTTTGCACCAATGCATACAATTCCTTGTCATATGTAGGATAATTAATCATTGCACCATTGAAAGTTTCCGAATGAATACAAATAGGCTTACCATGTTGCATGAGGACTACACCCATGGCATAGTCACTAGCATCAGTCTGAATCTCAAATGATTGTCTCAAGTCTGAAAGTGCAAGTATTGGAGTTGAACTGATCTTTTCCTTCAATGCATCAAAGGCCTTTTGTTGTTTTCCTACCCACTGAAAAACCTTTTTCACACTTGTCAATGCATGTAAAGGAGCTATTATAGAATAAAAGTTAGGAATGAATTTCCTCCAATATTGGGTTGCTCCCAAAAATATTCTTACCTCAGTAACTGTCTTAGGCCTTGGCCAATTCAAAATGACATCAACTTTCGAGGGATATATTTTCATCTCACCTCCTCCAACAATATGACCCAAGTAAACTAAATAAGTTTTTCCAAACTCACACTTTGACATCTTTAAATACATATGTTCTTTCTTTAAGACATCAAGTACTTTTCTCATGTGCATGACATTTTCCATCACCAGATTTACTGAAAATTAAGATGTCATCCAAGTATACTATAACAAACTCATCAAGAAATGGTCTCAACACATCATCCATCACACGCATGAAGGTAGAAGAAGCATTACACAGACCAAAAGGCATAACTAGCCATTCAAACAAACCTTTTTTTGTTTTGAATGTTGTCTTCCAAATGTCTCCTCCAGCAATTCTAATTTGATGGTATCCACTCCTTAATTCCAACTTAGTAAAATACTTTTCATCTTTCAATTGATCAAGTAAATCATCTATTATAGGCAGTGGGTAACGATTCTTTACCGTAATCTTGTTCAATGCACAGAAGTCCACACACATGCGCCATTTTCCATCGTTCTTTGGCACCAAAACAATGGGTGAACCACATGGTGAAGAACTTGGCCTGATGATCCCTTTATCCAACAACTCTTGAATTTGCTTTTTAATTATCGTACTTTCCATTACTGACATCCTGTATATGCCAATGTTAGGAAGAGGACTATCTTGTTGCAACTGTATCTCATGTTGGATTCCTCTCTTGGGAGGCAATCCTTTTGGCTCCTGAAAAATCTCATCATATTGGTTAACAACATCAACCAATTCATATTTAAATCGTGAATCACAACCTTGAAAAGCTTCATTATAAACATCATTCTTGGGTTTGATCATTAGAAGCACACAATTCTTTCTAGAATTCACTAGTCTTTTCATCTGCCCCGCATTAACAAGTGAAAGATTTAGTTTCTTGCTATGAGCTCTCACAATATATTCTACTCCATCCTTGAACAAATTGTATTTGTTTTCATGTCTATGGAACATAGCTTTTCTTTCATAGAGATACAGGTTGCCCAAAACTATACCACATATGTCTAATGGCACAACATCAAGCTCCACTTCATCTATGAAATTTGCAATAATGGTGAATTTCAGTTTACACTATAGTTACTTGCAATTGTGCATTGTCACACACCCATCCTAGTGGATATGGTTTATGATGTGGAATGGTTTCCAAGTTTAAACTTTTGACAATGTTTTCAGAGATGAGATTGGCTTGAGAGCCACTATAAAAAAGAATATCAATTTTGCTATGTTTTGAGATTACCCTTATGTGAAAAAGTTCTATCTTCTTTTCATTTGGAGTTTCATTGTGTAAATTTGAAGTATTAGTGCTAGCAATGGATTCTTTTCCTTTCATACCCATGGCTATAATTTTAGTTTCATCACCCAAATCGGATCCCAAATCCTATTGAGTGGTTGTAGTTGTCTTTTGTTTTCCCTTGTTGTTGAATTTTTTTGGTTTCATCTCGGTATGAAGCTTCCAACAATGAGCTTCATCATGACCCTCGTTTGAACAATGCTTGCATGTTAATTTCTCTCCTTCCTTTTTAATGGACGCATTTTTCTTTCCCTTCCCTTTGAAACCATTTTCTTTTCCTTTACCCTTAAATGTATTTTTACAACCCTCTTCTAGAGTGTTTTTCCCTCTTGCCTCAAGATGAGTGGCTTGCACACACACCTCATCTAGATTATCGGGACTAAACATAAGGATATTATGCCTAAGGTAACTATGTAATCCCTCTATATACTTCAACAACATGTCTTGTGATTGCAAATCTACACCTAACATTAGAGACCTTTTTCTTTCCTGAATTCTTGGGTGTAATATTGCACATTTTGACCTTTAGGTTGTCTAAAGTTTTGCCAATTCATGATGGCTTTCTGGATATAAGCTAGAGGGTAGAACTGTGTTTTAATTGTAGTAATGAAATCAGACTAAGAAATTGAGATCTTACCGTGTTTTTTTTTTATTATCTCTTCTCATGTCTTTGATTCCCACCATATTAGTGTTGCACCCTTCATCCTCAAGGAAGCTAATTGAATCATTATGTCATCCTCTTGAAGGTTTTGAATTCTGATTTAGACCTCCAACTGACAAACCCAATTGTCAAGCTTCTCTACATTCACTTCACCATTCTACATGGGCAGTTCAAATTTAGCATCAAGTTTTAACAAGGGTAATTTACCAATTCCTTTTGAGTTATGTTGATGAGTATGAGTAAGGGTTGTGTTAGTGGAAGAGGGTGAAGATGCCTGTGAAGAAGAAAATGGTGGAGAGGGTGAAGGTTTACCTCCATTTTCATTACCTCCTCCTCTTGAAGAACCTTCTCCTTTGGTAGGTTTGGAGCTTTCACCCTGCAGTCTGGTATTCCTCTCTTCATAGAGGACCTTCACCATCTCTATCATATCAAAGAAATCCTTTCTGAAGACCTTCTCATCCTTTGTCATGTTTGTAGGCTCTCCTTCATGAGACATTCTCACTAAAGGCTCAATTGCAACTTGAGGAAGAATTGGTTGTGGAGATTGTGGCAACCTTGCACTCCTTCTCCTTAACCCAACTTCAGGGATTTCAACCAACATCCCTTCTCCTCTCTTGAGCTTCAACCTTACAAGCATGACAATCACTTGCAAAACAGTTAAATCATTCTTGCACAAAGAAAACCAAGAGCTTTGATACCAAACTTGATATGATTGGAAAAATTAGTTTTGTTGTGCTAAAATTCCTTTTCAGAATATGTTAAATGTGCTTGAGGATTCATGTTATTATTTGCAAGTTTAAACATGGGTTTTTGAGTGCTTTTATGTGCAAATTAACATAAAGAAATGACTGAACAACGGCATATAACAAACATAAACATCACCATAAACAGTATCACATCAACACATGATGAAGGATTTCACCCCTCCTGGGCTACATCTCCCTGGTCGAGCTTCCAATAGCTTGACCCTCTCTATTATGCTTAAAAATGTGAATACATTAGCTTACAATGCTCAGAAAGCTCCGAAAACTATTCTAATGGCTCCAGAATGTCGAAAAATGTCTGTGTAGCCTCTCTTCTACTCCTGACTTGGTAAAAAACTCATCTAGTTATGATTTGCCCAAGTTTGGTTACTATTCGCTCTACAAACTCCCCAAAATTTGGCACCTAACCCAGAGTTTCACACCAGATTGTGCTAACAGAGCTCCATTTTTCCCAAAATTCGGCGCATATTATGGGCGCCTTAGTTCAACCTCTAAGACTTTAAGTCCAAAAAAATTTAGCACATGGGGGACCATGTGCTCGGGACTAAGGCCAATGGATTTCCCCGGTTTGTTGGGCCCCCCGCTCATCTCCATTGGTGGTCATATGCTGGTGGTGTGACCAAGGGTCGGCCCCTCCTCCAAAGTGGCGCGCATTTGAATTCAAATATACGTGGAGTTCTAATGGAGTTAAGACCCATTACGATGGTATGTTGGTAGTTGGCTTTGCTCATTGTTATGTGGTCATGGTCTCGACCCCCACTGCTTCTGCCCAGACTTCACAAATAATTTTGGTGGCTCCCAGGTTGCCACATGGTGACCTTTGGTTGGGCCATGTGTCAGCTCGTGGTTAGCCACCAATCCAACCAATAAAAAACCGTTGAAACTAAACCAATGAGAATGTGCCACTTGGCACAATACGACTCACCGAATAATTTTGACTATTCAACCTACCACATACACCTGGCCAATCAGTGCCATGCCGGCAATGCAGACTACTGACTGAGCTGTCAATTTGTTTTTTTACAAAAATTCGCATGTTTGGGAAAGTGAACAGAACATGATTTTGGGAGCATACAGTGTCTGTTTCACGTGAAACAAATTGTTCCAGATTCAAGATGACGAGCACTACACGGTCATCTAAGTTCCACACCAATCCGACAACTTTGAATTTTGAGCCTTTTTTTTAGCAACTGATCAATTTAGAACGAATGGAGGGAAAGGAAATGTAATGTGAATAATATGTAAATGATATGTGAAAAATGTATAGGATGTAGATGATATATGAAGGTATGTATAAAGGGAAATAGGGAAATAGGTAGGGAATAGGGAAACATGGGTTAGATAGGAATAGGGGATAAGAATTTAAAACACATTTAATGACCAGACCTCATGACCATCAAAACTTTAGACTAACACATAACCCCTTTTGAATTAACTATATAAACATGTGTGACCTCAAGAATCCCACCGCCTTGACACTCTTTTGTGTTTTGGATGAACTCTTTATGGAATAAATTCAAGGATGTCGGACAATAACTTTGAGGCTATGCCAACAGCAGTGGTCATAGGCTCAACTTATTCAAAAACTGAAAATTAAAGGACATGGAAGATACATCTGACAATGAAACTAATGACCCTAACATAGACCACACCACGACATTGGAATAAAATAGTAAGATATTTTTTTTAACTATAACGTCTATTTTTATATCATTAATAAACAAAGTTGTTGGTTTGTGACTAGCTACACATAATTTAGGCCCAAATAATACATTTCCAAATGATATAAGTCAAAATGATACATGTCAAAATTGTACAACTCAATATGGTACTACGGGTGAAAATTTATACATTTGATAATAGACATGAAAAGGGGCATCGTAACGATTTATCAACAATAATCCATGATGGAGTCTATATGATCAATGTAATTGGCTACTACCAGCAGATTTCTCATCATCATCATCATCATCATGTCTATCATGATCATCAACATCATGATAATCATCACTATCATCATCGTTGTTGTCTGCCTTGGTGTCCTCTCCATCTACCTCATCATCATTGCCTCAAATGTTTGAACCAAACCAGACATAATCTGGATCGATTTTAGGATCAACTAGATATTCTACAAGACCCATGTTTTCCAAAAAAAAAAACATTCAAAATGAAAACTAGTTTTTTATTTCATGCAATATTTAATATTTCTGTTATATTTCTAATGTTACAACATATGAAACTGTACCATATTCATATTACATTATATCAAAGTGCACATAAATACCACAATACAATTTCAATTAAGTTAAAACTATGTTGTCATTCCAATGATGTAAAACATGCAACAATTCTAATAAATGTTAGTAAATCATGGAATGGCGCCATACCTTTATGTCGACTAGCTTGTGTGCTATGTAGTGTACCAACCCCTGTTAGGAAGGAAGGGCCCTCCTTCTTAGTATGGATCACTGGATAAGATGATAATGTAGTTGTTTGATTTATTTCCTCTCAGTTATAATTCATGTGTAATTTTTGTTGTTGTTATTGTTATTATTAGTCTTTTTTATGCTTTAATGATTGCAGAATCCTAACCTTTGTATTATGTAACAACATAGATCCTGGACCGGTCCCTTTGTTAGTGTGATCGCTATTTAACTCCTGTTACAATTTGATGGTGTGTTCATTTCATTTGAATGTTTGTTTCATCATTTGTTGAGAGAATGGTTTCATGGATTTCTCTTCTTTTCCAAATAAGAGTGACAGTGTGACAGAGTGGTTTCATTTTGCATTTTGTGTTTATTTCTTGAGAGTGTAAACAAGGTTTGAGAGTATAAAGACTAGAGTGTTGAATTATTTCTAGTGTGATTAAAATGATTGAGTTTGAGATTCATTAGCACTAATCATCATTTTCCCTTGCATATAGTTTACGTAATAGCCTTGCAATAACAAAACCTACCTGGATTGACAATTAATGCTAAGAGTTAGAACTAATACTCTAAATTAAAAGGACAATTGTTCTACCCAACAACAAACTGAAGAAAAACATATGCAGAACTTTCATATAATGCAAGTTGAAGAAAAACACACAATGTTGTATGAAATCTGGAGCAGAATTATTTAAGGGTCAAAGTAAACATTTAATAAATGAAAAGTGTGTAAAATAATTAAATAAGAACTCTACAATTTGAATCAATCAGATTGGCCAATAAAGGAATTATGGGTGTACATTTTAGTGAAGCAAGGTAATTTTGGCCCATTTCACAAAAATGCACACCCAACCTTCATTTCAAGACCAAAATGAATGATTCAAATTTAATGAACTCACAGAAAGATTTACTAGTTTGTTTTTTTGTTACTAGATTTAACCATTGAATCTAGGGAGATTTCTCTTGTCCGCAAGAGCAATTTGTCCGCCATAACACATAAGGCACTCTATGCATTTCACTTAACACTAAAATTTTCAATCCTTAGGAATTCAACACATAAATCATCCCTTTATACAAAATAACTCCATCTTATTCTATCTCATAATCCTTGTATTTGGATTGATTTTACCTTGTTGTAGTCTAGTTTTTATTTCAATGTATTGCAAATATGAATTCCCAACTTCTAAAATTCTACTTTGTAAATCACGTTCAGATGTGTTTATGGTTATAGCATGCATCCTCCTGTTAGATGCATCGACCACTTTATTTTCCTTTCCCTTTATATGCTTAATTTCAAAATCATAGTCAGCTAAAAATTTCAGCCATCTAATTTTTTTGGCATTTAAATGTGGTTCTGCAAACAAATGATTTAACCCATTATGGTTAGTTCTCAACTCAAACCTCTTCCCTGTGAGGAAATGCCTTCACATTGTTTATGCATGTAAATGGTTTCTAGCTCCAAACCATGAGTGGTATAATGATTTTCATCCTCCTTGAGCTTCTTGGATTCATAACATAGCACGTATGTTCTGCATGAGAACTCCTCCAAGTCATTCGTTACATGCATTTGTGCATATAATAAATTTTTCATCTGCATCATCTATCTTCAATATAGGTCCAATTTTCAATAATTTCATTAAATATTGAAAGGCATATTCACATTTCTTAGATTAGTCAAATTTTTCACCTTTCCTTTGCAAGTACATAATAGAAGGGCTATCCTCAAGAACCCTATAATAAATCTTCTGTGCTAACCTGCTAGACCCATGAAATATCTTACTTCTATCACCTTTTTGGGTGTTGCCCACTCTTTAATTGCTTTGATCTTCGATGGGTCTACTGCTATCCCTTCTTCTAAAATAATATGACCCAAATAATGTATATTTCTCTGATAAAATGAGCACTTACTCATCTTGGCATATAATTGATGCTCCCTGAGTATCTATAGCACCATCCTGAAATGTTGTTCATGCTCTCCCTCAGATTTAGAATATACAAGGATATCATCCAAAAATAAAATCACAAACTTATCCAAATAATCCCAAAAAGCACCATTCATGAGGCACATGATGAAACCCGAAGCATTAGATAAATGGTACCACTACGAACTCATAATTCCCATATTGAGCTTGAAATATATCTTATTGATGTCTTCTTCCTTAATTCTTAGTTGATGGTACCTTGATCTTAAATCAATTTTATAAAATACCTTAGCTCCCCTGCGTTGGCCAAATAAATCATATATCCTAGATAATGGATATGTATTCTTCAATGTGACCTTGTTTAGCTAATGAAAGTCAATGTAGAGTCTCTGTGTACCATCCTTATTTTTAACAGATAAGTCTGGGACACCCCATCGTGATACACTTCGGCATATGTACCCTTTTTTATAGAGCTTTTTTAGTTGCATATGCAATTCTTTTAGTTCTAGTGTGCTCATCCTATATGGTTTTTTGGACACTGATGCAAATCTAGGTACCAATTCTGTAGAGAAGTCAGTGTCTCTCTTAGGTAACAAACCTACAATTTTGGCAAAAACATCTTCAAATCCCTTAAGTACTAGGTGTTCAACGTCCAGACTTGGTGCTCACTCCTTAGCAATCTTCTCCATGTGAGTTGCATATATTTGGAGCTTTTTTTGGAATTCTTCTTCTACCACATAGCTAATAATTCCCTAGCGAAATTGGCCATGGTATTCCTTTCATTTTACTTTGCTACCCTTCTTCATAAAGGCAAGTAAATGTTTAGTGTAATAGTCTAGTATTATGTGGTGTTTTTCTATCTTATCAATGCCAATCAAGCAACCATATGATCCTAGTGGTATTATGTTTAAATTTGTGTTTGTATCTAGTCCATTCATATTAATGGCACATTCCTTTACCATTTCAGTTATTCTTCTTTTAGCTCTTGTCTCTAGTTGAACTAACTGAGCCCTACCATGCTTGGTTTCCTTTAAGTTAAATATTTCAACCAAATTAGGATTAAGATAACTATAACTAGATCCATAACCAATTAAAATAGAAATGGGATAATTATTTAACTTACCTTCCACTTCAACCATGTGTGCATGTTGGTCATCCTTCTTCTTATCTAATGTTTCATGAATGTCGGGCATTCCCTATACTTGTGTTCTCCATCACAACCCCAACATCTGATGGGCTGAAATTTTGGTTTCTTGCTAAATGAATCAACCCCTTTTGGTTCACTATGTGCTGGTTGTATTGGTTTTTTTTTCCTAAGAATCATTTTTCAAAGATGAGGGTTTGAACCACTTCTTCCTTTATTCCATATTCATTCTTTTCCTATCATCCCAAGTCCTTTGGAAACTTAATTTATTTTAACCTTCTCATAGAGGTATTTTGTCTACCTCATAGCTTCATCCAAAACCTTTCGTTCATCAAATTTAATTTTGTCATCCATAGAATCTTGGTAGTCCACTCACAACCACTATATCTTTAGCTTTTTCATCTATGATAAAATCCACATACCTCAATAACTTAGTAAATTTCTCACCATTTTCCTGCATTGTCATCTTCCCTAATTTGAGTTAAAAAACTCCCCCATTTTTCTCTCATAGTAATGTTCAAACAGGTACATCCCTTGGAAGTACCTTTTAAATTTATTCCATGAAATCCTCTTTTCATCGAGATGATTTACTTCCCTTTTCTTCTCCCACCATAAATTTGCTTTCCCCTTCAAGTGATATATGCCAATTTGTGCCTATAAATTTGAAGAATAAGCATGTAGTTGAAGATACTTTCTCATTTGCAACAACCAAGCTTCAATCTATTTCCCCTTCTTATGCTCACCATTAAATGTAGGTGTCTTGATCTTTCTAAGTTCCCCTTGTAAATTTTCCAGGTTTGGTTTCCTTCTTGGCCACCTTACTAGTGACATGCTTGAACCATTTTCTAATCCCAAGGAAGAATGGAATCTCTTAGTGGATTTCCCTGATGCATGATGAGACTGCCTAGCACCACTCCTAGAGTTTCTCGAATCTCCAACATCTCCCCCTTAGCTCTCGGGTCATCTTCCTTTGATTTTCTATAATCATACCCCTGGTCTATTCTCATTTGTAATTTGTTTAGGCTATTTAAAATTTGAGTATTGATTAGTTGTTTTTCTCTCATCAATCTCTCATTATCAATTTTATAGCTAAGCACCTCCATTTGGAGACTCCTCATGGTTTCTCCCAAACCTCTATCTTCTAGCCTATCCCTTCCATGACCATTTAGATTTGTCCCAACATTACCTGTGCTAATTTTTGTGGCTCTGGCCTCTTATTCATGAATATAGGACCCCTAAGTGCCCCCCATACTCCTAGTTCTCATTTTCCCCTTGCCTTATAGGCTACCTATAACCTTATTTTGAAACTTTTAGGAAATTCACCACCTTCATCGAAATTTTATATTGGTAGGTGTATTCTCCTTCTCGGTAGATTTTTATCAAATGTCTATTTTCCCAAATCATAGCCTTGAGATGAAAGTTATGGTCTCTGAAATTTTTTACATGTTTACCTCATTTTCCCCTTTTCTATCACAACACACTATTTCCAATTTCCAAAGAAATTATATATTCAAAATTTCAAATCTAGTTCCATGGTTGGGTTCTATATTCTATTAGCTTTATGTTTACTACTTCAATGCTCAAATATAAGCTTCATTTGTTGAGTTATACCCTTTTAAAGTGATTATATGCCTTATTTTTCCTTCATTATACTATTTCAGTCATAACTCTATCACATTACCTATGTTTTTCTATTTCCATATGTTGTTGTTAATATCTCTTTGAACTCTTTAATCTGAGTAGGACACACTACTTATACAATAGTTTTGGTTTCTCACTACCTAAAAATGTCGTTTAAGCCCTTAAAAATGCCGTGCAAGAGGATGACCTATAAATTTAGCAAAATTCTGAAATAATTTGCTAAAATTTTAGCTGATTTTCTCCCATGAACCTTTTAAATTGACCTATAATTATGTTTTGTAATTGTATCATACATACTGCATGCTCTTGATGTGCCTTTTGATTCCCTAAGAAAGTAACTAACTACCTATACTTTTGGGATTTCCCAAGTTCTCATTCGACTCAAACTTCTCGATGTCATTACCTCCTCGACCCCCGACATGCATGCGGTCTTCCACCTTTTTCAAGTTCTCAATTCCCATTGGCCTAAAACTAACTTAAGTCACCTATCTTGATACAAAGCATACATGCAACCTTCCAATTTACATTTGTCAAGGCCCCTTTGCCCCTTTTGGGCATAATTCTCAAAATCCTTTATGTCCCTTCATTACCAATGTCAATAATGACATCACCATGATGAGACACTGATGTGGAATGCCACATCAACTACCCATGCCAGTTTTACTTGTACCCCTATGCCTAAGTGGCTCCAATGCGACTATCAATCTGTCTTGTTGTAAGCCACAAGGTCATGGGAAACCACCTTGATAGAAATTATTACTGTTATGGACCCCCTTAGTGTTGGTTTCAAATTCAGGGAAGAGGGTCGCCACAACCAATCTCCACTGTCAATCTTGGATGGTATTTTGGGTGCGAATACCAACAGTAGCCCCCTCCCATTAAACATCAATGGTGAGGGGGTCCTCATAGTAAATCTTGACCATCAATATATGACAATTAACCTTTGATCTATATCAGTTAACGAGGTGTAACTTTCCACATTACCCCCTCCCCATTAAACATCGACAATGAAGGGGGGAGGGGTTAATAAATGACCATAGATAAATGGTTGGTCTCATATCCGACTTGCACTTCAACCCTGTGTTTAAAAAAATCATCTAATTCACATAAAAATGGTCGAAAATTTGGGGATTTTCCCAAATTTCCCCAAATTCTCCCTTTTGTGTCTATAATTTCCTTCCCTTGGCCAATTCTTTGCATGATATCATTAAAAATAAAAAAATTATTTTTAGTTTCCTCAATCCCATTTACAATATTTTATTGAACACTTGGTAGGAACCCTCTAACTAGTGTTTTGTCAAACAATTCACCTGAAACCTTTGTACACCATATTTGCACTTGGTCCATACAAGCGCAATGTTCTAGACTGGGCTCTAATACCATGTGTAACATACCCCAACTAGTGTCATCCCACCATTGCCTCTCTTGAGGCATAACTTCTCTGCTAGATAACCCCTGGATACTGTGCTCTGAAAATTTTCCCTTTTCTGGGAATTTCCAACATATTGTAAAGCATATCTAAATGCACACTCATATGCTCAACACTGGGACATACACATTCTATCATAATTAATCTAGTTAATATGTAGATATACTTCACAAGCATAAGGCTATATGTATATATAACAAAAGGAAATTGTTTATCTCTTAAATGGTGCAATTGGATGCAGGCCTTCGATGTTTGACCCAACCATAGACCATGTTGTTTAGTTCTTTCAACAACAGGTCACCCCTAAGCTAGGGCTTTGACTCCATGGCAACAACAACAACTTGCCCAAAAGCCTAATATATACCCAATACTAAAAACCATCATCCAAGGTTCCAAGCCTGAAATAATAGTTTTATAGCTTTCAGAGGTTTTGCCACCCTCACAGGCCTTCCAAGCTTCACACAATTAATGTACCGATTCGTGACCAAGCCCACAACCTCCAACCAACAGTCTTGTGGGTTCCAAGAGTTCCACTACCCTCATAAGACTGCCAAGTAACACTTATAGGCCTCCATTTCCACCATGCACTCCATGCTTCCCTGGTTGTCCTTCCAGAATCCTTCATAGAAGTCCTCCATGCTCCTACCATAGTAAAGGAATCAGTCGTAATGATTCACTTCATAGAGATAACATCCTCATTTTTATATGCATGCCCTCCTTTGTGAACCTGGCATTCACCCAAGCCCTTAATGGACTTTATTTATATGCATGGGTAGTTTTTATGGTTATTAAATCATATAAACCCCTTTAGCTCACCCATCCATGGTGTCTCAACTCCACATTCTTGTTTATGTATTTTTAGTTTGCAACAATTTTATTTCTATTAATATGTGTAAGTAGTTACATTAGCAGAAATTCTAGCCTCAAAATATACAACATGTGTGCATGGCCATACTAGCCCCAAAACATAACACATACTTACTTGGGTAAGTTCCAACTCACCAACCTAGTTCACCATCAACAGCCAAATATGAAACTTTGAAGATTTTTTCTCGGGGAATATGAAACCGTTCGGTCCTCGGCAATGGCACCAATATGTTAACACTCTGTAAAATCCCTTCGGGCTAAAAAAAGGGCTACAAAGGTAACCACAAACCACTTTGGGCTAGAAACTGGTCTTTTCTAACCGGAGGGGGCTCCCTCACTAAAAAAAAACATAAAGACTTTAAAGCACAAATTCACAGCAGAGACTAGTTCTGACAAAGGAATTCTGAAGGTATTTGTTTGAAGTGTGAACGGCTAGATAGATAACAACACATGATCAATTTATCCTTTTACCTATTTACTTATGCAAGTAAACCAACACCTATTACAAGGGCTTGTAAGAATGACTTTGAGATACAATGCCAGGTTGTAGTATAGATGAGATAAATTGAAACAAAACAAATTATTCCTATGCAATAAGACAATGATGTTTATATACGAGAAAGAGAAAGTAAACATAGAAGATGACATGCATGAGTATCTATCATTTCATTTGAGACTGAAACGTGAAGACAATTGAAAAAGAGCAACTGCTGAATTTTGAATCAATTCACATCAAATACTCATAAAACACAGAGAGGAAATAAAATAACTGAACAGTAAACAAAGCAAATCCCATGCACCATACTGTAAGAATCCTTGGATAGTGAAATCGATAACTCTCAATACATGAGCAACATGCACCATGAATTGATCACACAAGCATGAATTTCATAAAACTAACAATAACACATCGTTGAACCATCAACAACCATTTCCATATACCTTAATCAGTTTAAATAGAAATACAATAGCCAATCCATAATGTCTAGATGCATCGCATCTTTGATCCAACAGAGGATTGAATAAAAGTAAATTTAGGAAACCTTTTCGTTGTTTCAAGTCTTTTTATTCTAAATAAAAAACACACAAAGCATTCTTATCTTAACAAAAACATTAAATGACTAGAAAATCACTTGTCTTCGAAGCATATCTTCTTGGAATGAAAATGACAAAAAGCACAAAAGTTGACTGTTGACTGTGTAGTGCCTACGCAACGGATTTTCAATGGACCATATGTCCGAAACAGTAATACATGTCTAGAAATGGAAGGAGGTTATTGTAGAGTATATATTTTTGAAGATAAACCTCTCTCAGTTCTTCTGAATTCTTCCCCGGCTTCCTAGAAAACGCTTTGTAAAACCATGACTAAAACAAAGTATTTCTACAGTCTGAAAAATAGGCTTTGCAAATGAAATCAAATCCCTCGATCCATTACACCTGTGAAAAAATTAAAAGAGGTTATTGTTCTTTGCCCTATCCTTGAGAAAAACCTCTTTTAGTTTCCAAAAAAAATCTTCATGTGTTCAGAAACCGTTCTACAAAATGGTGACTAAAAAAGAGTGTTTTTGTGTAGTTCGAAAAATAAGCTTTCAATATGCAATCAAATATCCCGATCCGTGACACCTGTGAAAAAAATGGAAGAGTTTATTATTCTTTGCCCTGTCCTTGAGAAAAACTCTTTCAATTTCCAAAAAATCTCCTTCATGTGGTCGGAAACCGTTCTATAAAATGGTGACTAAAACAGAATGTTTTTTGCAGCAAATTCCCACAGTGATGAGTATAGGGGAGTGGTAGTGGTGTCATGGGGATAGGTTTATGATATGATTGGGAAGATTAGTTGTTGTGCTAAAATTCCTTTTCAAAATATTTTAAATGTGCTTGAGTATTCATGTGATTATTTTCAAGTTTAAACATGGGTTTTTGAGTGCTTTTATGTAATTTTAATGTACAAATTAACATAAACAAATGTCTGAACAACAACATATAATAGACATAAAAATCACCATAAATAGTATCACAAAAACACATGATGAAGGAGTTCATCCCTCCTAGGCTGCTTCTCCTTGGTCCATCTTCCAATGGCTTGGCACTCTCTATTATGCTCAAAAATGTGAATACATCAATTTACAATGCTCAGGAATCTCTAAAACCTATTCTAATGGCTCCAACATGCCCAAAAAATCCTTTGTAGCCTCTTTTTTGCTCCTGATTTGGTCAAAAACTCATCCAGTTATGATTTTCCCAAGTTTGGTTGTTATTCGCTCTACAAAATCCGCAAAATCCAACACCTAACCCAAAATTTCGCCCTAGATTGTGCTAATGGAGCGTCATTTTGCCCAAAATCTAAAGCAAATTGTGGGCGCCTTAATTCGGCCTCTAAGGCCTTAAGTCTGAAAAATTTGGGCATGTGGGGGGCCACATGCCTGGGGCTAAGGCCAATGGCCACCGGTCGAGCCCCCCGCTCCTCTCCGTCGGTGTTCGTGTGCTCGTGGTGCAACCAAGGGTTGGCCCCTCCTCCAAAATGGGGCACATTTGAATTCAAATATCACGAAGTTTTAATGGAGTTAAGAGCTATTGTGATGGTACGTTGGTAGTTGGCTTTGGTCATTGCTATGTGGTCATGGGTTCGACCCCTGCTATCTCTGCACGGACTTGACCCATAATTTTGGTGGGCCCTAGGCTACCACGTGGCATCCTTTGGCTAGGCCACATGTCATCTCGTGGTTGACCACCAATCCAACCAATCAAAAACTGCGGAAACCGAACCAATTGGTGTAGCGAACATACAATTTTTAATGTTGAGGGAAAGATGAATTTGACGACGTCTCTTCAACATCATCCTTAGCATTATTTATGTTCTCTGAGTAGATTATATATATAATCCAGTTGTCAAAGTACACAACCATAGTTTTATAAATATATTCTTGAAATTCCTTTACAATGATTCCTAAGAAAACAATTGGATCATTTTTAAGTCCAAATGACATAACATAGTATGCAAAGGAGCTGAATTCTTATTTAAATATCATTTTCTCCTGAATGTTTTTAGCAATTGGGACCTAATTATATCATGAAAATCCATCAATGAATGAATAACAATCATATCCTATGAATTCATTTATAATTTCATTTATGAAGGGAGTCAAGAATGGATCAGTTATTGTAAGTTTATTTAAGCCTCAAAGGTCAACATAAATTTGTAACTTTTTAAGTTTGTGCTTCTTTGGCAACAAAGCCATCGAGATTTCCCATTCTATTTTTTCAATAGGGAAAATAGTACCAATAACTAACACTCCCTATATCTCTTTTGTACATAATTCTTGTATTTGTGTGCCAAATTATATGGGCATTTATTAATTAGTTTAGCTCCTTGATAAAGTTAATTTTCATATCCCTCGTTCCTTTACTAATCCTTTTATATTTTTATAATGTCGAACAAACACATCTTGATTTTATTAGAGTAAGTCAACTATTTATATCGTCAATTTTCTAACCAATAGTCATATATCTATTCCATTTTTGGTTGGTTATATATCAAGATGTTGAATTCATTAGCTTTTAGTTCAATGTCCATCCACTTTGGATGTTTAGATTCATCTAGATCTCATTTTCCTTCTGTAGCTTGATTGTAAGTAGGAAGAAAGTCAATTTTTTGAAGCTTTTCATTATTTTTTGTAATGTATATTCGTAATATTTTTCTAAATTTTCCATCCAATTAAAGGTGATCCCTTTTCCATCTAAGACTTGTAGCAGGAAAATTTACATTTCAATATCTATTTGACAATTAATTGGATTTTCATGACATGATACTAAGTTATAAGTCAAAGTCGACCCTATGATAACTTTGGACTTACATTTTTTCTTTCTTGAAGATATTATTTTTCTAAAAAATAAATAAACTATATACTAGGTACAAATTTGAGTCATTAACATAAATTGTCTTAATGTTGCACCAGTGGAATGTGTTGTCCCTTAATTCCTCTATCTTATGTTATTTATATGATCTATTTTCAAAAGTATTTGGGATCATATGAGGCCAGACATATTCATCGTTTTACCCACCTTTGTCATTCATTCTCACATTGCTAAATGTGGGAAACAATGTTATAGCCAACTTTAAAAATTAGGATGTTGACCTAAGCAAAAAAATTATGACCACTGAACCAATCTACAAAATATGTAGTTGCAGATGTCCATGTTTGCAACCATGGAGCATGTGTCTCCCATCATCTTCCAGCTTGGCTAGTGAATGGCTACACCCATTTTTTCAATTAACCATTATCCATGTTAGGTTCCTATACCAATAGGAGTCATAATTTTGAATGACTAAGGTTAAGCCTTGTAATATTGTACATACCTTTGCTTTCTGAAAATGTTTTCCATGTTAAAAAACAAAAAAATGTAAAGAGGGTATGTCCTAAAAGAATAATCAAAGGACAAAAAGAATGAAAATGTCAAAAAAATGAAAATATATGAACCCCAAAAGAGAAAAAGAGACCATGAAAGTGTGCAAGTCAAAATGCCACTACTATTTACATTTTATGCATAATAAATGATTGTGTGCAGCTTGTTACTTATGCCACAACCCATGATAGTCAAAATGTTTAAACTTGGCTATTTCATACTTTGAATTTTATGTTTATAGCTAGTGAATAAATATGACCAAACAGTGTAATCTAGGAGATCATTAGATAAATAGAGTGAATAAAAGGAGCTCATCAGTTTAATCTAAGCCCTTGGATGATAGAAGGTTAGAATTAGATAGTTTATTTTGGAAAAAGAAAAGATTGAGAAGTGTTTGCTAGCCTAAATGCACCCAAATAAAGTGAAGAAAAAATGGAGGATGAGTAAGTGGGTAAGTAGTACAAAGGTTGCAGAAATCTCATGTCATTTGATACAAAAAGCACTTATGTCATTGTTCCAAATGCATCATTTAAATATGCATAAGTGGTAAACAAAACAAAAGTAATGGTTCACAATTTGGTTTACTTAACATCCCCTCATTCATTTTAACCCCTATGACACTCACTAACTTCCCTTTCATAATAAAAATGTTAATACCTAGTGTTTTTTAAGTCAAAAACGCTCAGAGCATTTCTCTGACTTCTGGTGGGACTCGGCTTCATGACTTAAGAAGGAAAGGTGTTAAATTCCCTTATAATTCATTCGTCCCGCTCACAAAACCCCTTTTCCTAAGGTTAAGTTCTCTTGCCTAGGAAAACCCCTTTATAAACATGTTTTATGCAAAACCCCACCAAAATATATTTATCCAAATGCTAAGTATATGGAAAGCATATGACCTTTCATATACCTAAGTGCAATACCCCTTTCGCTCATTTCACTGCATATTAACTTTTTAACTTTATTATTTAAATTTTCGAAAAACCATTATCTTGTAAATATTTAACTTCTTTATATAAATTAACCCCACCCCTCAGTTTATTTATAAACTATATTACTACCCCATATCCCACAAATATATTAAATCTCGCCCTCAGTCCTTAATCCCATGTTAAAGAGACCCTGATGAGATTAAGCTCCAAGTTAATCCCACACTGTCAATGATTAGACCCATGGGCTCCCCAAAAAACTTTATGGGTAAATCGTCGCGCAACTTCTCCTCCCAATCACCATACAATCTCCCTCCCCCTCATCCAACAGCTCGCATCCATATTGGGCAGACCCGATGTTCACCCTTTACCCGCCCGATAAGGTGGTTTTCCTCCCATCCCCTGATGCTACGTGTCAAACAATGAATGGGATCGGGCGACCCCTCCCGAATACCACCCGCACCACAAAAGCGGTGTGATGGACCTCCCAAAGCACTTCCCCCTTTTAACCGAAAACTGTCACTGTTCATCAATCAGTGAACACGCCAAAATTAACCATTTTCGCTATAAAAGCACGTTTACTCCTTTTTTCACTCTTTTCACGCAATTGTTATTGAGAATTTGGAAAAGCCATTGCAACCCCTACAAATAGTGAAATCGCTCACTGACCTCTGCCATTACTCCAGAGACGCTGCAGACAACCCAGCTCATTCATCAGTCCGTACCAGAACCGTACGAACCTCTACAACCACCATCAACCACCTGTTTATAATCAATTTTGTCCAAATTCCAGGTATATAACTATAGAATTCCAACTTCATTGTCAAATTCCAAGTCAATTCACCCTCGTGACACTGTTACTTAAGTAAAAAAGATCAAATTTACTTAAATTTAACACTATGAACCATAAAAAACTGCAAAACCTCCATTTTCCTAAAAACTTTGAATCACCCCCCACACTCAAATCCACCAGAACTGAGTATGGCTGCCCCAATTGCTATGGATGTAAGGCCCATCACTACACCTCATTTACACCTGGACCACCTTCCTTTAATTGATAAGGATTTTCAAATAAAGGATACCTCTGCCCAAGAGCCCTGCTCAAAGTACATTGCCAAAGTAGGGACAGATTCCTAAACCATGCTAATGAAATTGCCCTTTGGGAGTCAAATTTGCCCAAGTACTAGTTCCCCCAAGTCCACATTTTTCCTGAGATTGTTCACATGTGCTATGCTTGCTACGTCCCCAGTCACAGAACTATCATGTCTCATGACCAAAAGGTCCTTTTCACCATCACTGTTGAGTCTATTAATAAAATGTTGCAGCTCCAACGAGGGTCAAACCTAACCCCACTCTCAATTGGAGACTTGTTGGACCTGTATCCTAAACTTAGCTCTGCAAAATTAGCCCAACTATTCCAAACCTTCATCAGAGAAGAGAAACACATCCCTAAGGACTCCCCCCCATATGTAGCTACTATTTTTTCCCCATGGGGCCAGAATATTGTAGCCATGATATCCTCCATTTTGGGGTACACCACCAGTGAATACATTGATGAGTTAATCCTTGCCTTCATGTCCATTTACACTCCAAGACAACCTCCTGTTGTCACTTATGACTATGCCCAATTTATAGCTGATAGGATGCATGAGCAATTCCTTAGAATGAATAATGAAAGAGTTTCCAAGTATTCTTCAGTTTTATATCACATGTTCTTATATTACCAACCTGATAAGTTCCCATTCACCCTTCAGAAGCTGGATACCAAAGGTCAGCCCAGGTCAATCATTTTTTGGACCCCATTGATCCACCAATCTCAGTATCCATACTCTTATTCTGATTTTATTGATTTATTTGTACACCCAGTCATGACAAGGTTGGCTGGAAGCCCTCCCCCTAGAATCAGTACAGAAATAAAGAGAGTCCTCCAACTTTCTAAGCAGACCAAAATGGGTGATTGGTACCTTTATCAGAACCATACAGAAATCAGAACCTCAACTTTCTAAGCAGACCAAAATGGGTGATTGGTACCTTTATCAGAACCATACAGAAATCAAAACCTATGGTTGAATGCTGGCACCATACAAGCTACCAAGATACCTCCCAATGAAGTTGTTTGCATTAGAATTCTATAGACAAATAATCAATGCAAATGAAGTAAACTTCGTCAATGCCAAGAAGAAGGCCAATTTCAAAATAAAAGACCAAATAGGCCCCTTCATATGCAACTCTAGGGAGGCAAGCAAAGAAGCAGACCTAATTCTGCAGAGAATGAAGTTTCAAGGGAGTTTTGTCTGGAGATATGATCCTTTGGAATTCATCACAAAGAAGAGACAAAAGGTCAAACTAGGACCTTTGAATCACCATCCCAACCTGAAATAGAAGCATATGCAAATCAAATAGAATAGGTGAAAGGTACTCCAGTAGACCAAAACAGCACATCAAGATCAAAGAGTATCAAGATTAAAGAGTATCAAATGAAAGGTAAAAGTTAAAGAAAACTCTAGTGTGAAACACTACAACAACAAGCCAGCATAAAAGGATACGCTTCAATAATAAAGGCTAGCACAACCATAATAAAAGGGATAGCATGAAATGGTTCATTAGTTGTCTCTATCTTCGTGCAAGAAGATATTAGTATTTCCTAGATTAAACCTCAAGTTGTTTTGAGATATTTTGTAATAATTTTTTGTATAAATACTTCACAATTCAAAGTATGTAGTGTGGATTCCAAAACATTTCTATATACTTCTTGTTATTATTTCTCAAATTCTATTGTATCAATGACTAGATCAGCTAGCTGGATCAAGGAATAAAGATCATATGTTTCACTGGATTCTTGTGTAAAGCAAAGTTCAAATAAGTATTCTCTCACGTTCAATGTTATTTTTCTTTAAGTTTTTTCCACAGTCTTACTTGTATCTCTAAAAATCTTAATGCTATAACATGGAATGATATCTCAAAAATTGCTTAGTTGCACTCTGTTTTGATTGTTATGCATTTTTAATGTTTTCTTCACTAATCTAAGTTAATGAATTCTTTATTGGTCCTTAGTTTAGGTAATTCCTTGTGATCTATAGCAAAGGACTCTTAATTTGCCTTTGTTCATGATTATCCTATGTTCTTCATCTTAACCCCGGTTTGAGGATTCTTAAGTGCTCTCTCACCCTGGTTAGGATCATTTCACCCATTCGACCTAAAGATTTGTGCTTTACTTTGCTAGCCTGCCCTGTGAACATTCCCTTTAATGAACTGATCTAGTTATGCTATCCATTTGTTGACTCCATAGCCCAATGGCTTAAAGACCTTGCTCTATCCATTTGTTCCAAGAATTCCACCACCCAACCTTCAATTCAAAACCAAAACCCTAATGAACATTAAGAACTAGCCTAAAATCCCAATAAAACAAAGCTAAATTTTATAGAGAGAGCCCTCTCTGAGTCATAGGTTGGCTAGAGCCTATACTTAAAAGATTGATTTGTGGTTACCTCAGTTTATTCCTTCTTCTGATAACTTCTAAGGAAAATTTTGATTGGTAACATAGTGGTGACCATACTGGGGAGAACCCTCAGTCATAATAAATCGTTAAGAAATTTTAAATTCTGTATTTTTGAGCCTCTTAAAGTAATTTATTAGAAGTTATTTCTCACAAAAAGAAAACAATTAGAAAAATTATGAAATTCTGGCTTCGAGGAGAACTCATTATACTAGGGCTAACCCAGATCCAAACCCTGCCCTAGTAGTTGATAATCCCAACCTGATTTCAAGAAAAACTAAAAAAGATGAAAGTTTAGCTAGTCACACAGCCTTAGTTAAAGATAATTCATGCCTTGATGAATGGTTGTTTTTAGAAGATCTTCCCTTTGATGAGAAATTTGATTTGTTATTATTTAAGTCAAAATCTGAAATTGAAATTCATGATACTATCCTAGATCCTGAGTTTATTGCAAACCTTGAAGCCCAAAAATCCAATAAATCAATTTGATGAGTACATTCTGAATTCACCACAATCATCCCTTAGTACTGCTAAGATCCCTGAGATTTCTAAACAATTGTCCACTACTCTTAGTTCACCATAATTCCCTTCAACTTCTGAAGTCCATTCCCCACCTCCATTCATACCCTCACTCCCTTACCAACCTAGCACTACTCATTTACCACTCACGAGTCCTAGTTCATCCTCCACTACTATATCATCATCAAGTGCCTCAACCCCAAATCTTAGCCCTTCCCAACTTATAGCCATGGAAAATAGGTATGCTCCCCTTGTCTTACCTGCCCCACTTGGTGCCATGCCAACAAACTACCAGAGTAAAATCGTCCAATTCGATGGCATAGGACACTACACTGCACAACACCATGTTAATAAGATGACAAACTACTTTGAACTTCATGAAATTGATATTGTGGATCTCCAAATGAGACTATTTGCTCAGACTTTAGCTGGTGAGTGTTAGGAAATGGTTTAGATCACTGCTTGATAATAGTATCAATAGTTTAGAAGTATTTCATCAACAATTTTTGAACAGATGGGAAAAGAAAAAGAATCTTCTACAAATCCTTTCAGAATATGAAAATATTAGGAGGGGACCCAATGAAACTGTTCAAGATTACTGCACCAGATTTTATGCAATTCCAATTAATCTTAGACTTCCACTTGGCTTAGCATAAATAAATTTCCCTGGTAGTTTTGACACAAACATGGCATTCCAACTCAGGGAAAGAAACCCCCCAACCCTAGAAGATATGAAAAGTGTAGTTGTAAGTGAAGAGTCTAATTTATTAGCTAAAAGAGCTAGTGTAGGAATTTACAGGGTAAGTTCCTCAGGCAGAACACCAAAAGGACACCGCTCACAAACAGATCACAGATCAATACACCAGTATTTTGACGTGGTTAAAACCCTCAGAGAGGGAAACAGTCCATGGCCTGCGCCAACGTGGCTACTACAGGCAATTTATTAATAAAAGAATGAAATTTACATAAGCTTCTCTCATGCACGGTTAACCTACAAATGACCCTCCATGCGCTTTAAATAGAATTCATGGACCAATCGGGTGTCAAGCCACGGATCAAGTGTCGGTAATACCGAGGAAA
>APFE030539309.1:253154-275783 GCA_000404065.3 Pinus taeda | reverse complement strand
TGAAAGCAATCAAATGACATAATGAAATCAAAGCAAAATTTACAAAATGAAATCTACTCTACCTTACATTCTAATATGCTCCATGACATCTACTTCACATCTCCTTCCATGTTGAGAACATCAAAGCTTTATTCAAATTCTTGAAAATTACAAAGTACAACAAAGCTCTCCAAAGTTTTCCAAAGCCATTAAGGAAGAAATACAAACTCCAAGCTAAAGAACTAAAAAGCCAAGCTAACAAATGAAGGAGAGAGATCTCCTATTTATACAAAAAAAATGAGAAGCCATCTCATTAATGAAAGTCCATGAATCTCTCCCTCTACCTCTAGAGTCCTAATCAAAATAGGAACTGATAAGACATATGTCTTCTTAGAGTTTCAATACAATTAGGAGATATGACACATATCCTCATGGTCCCATTATTCTCTCCACTCAAATTCGAATTTGGCCTAGAGTGTCATATAAAGGTCTTCTAGAAGCCTCCTTTTAACCTACACATGTCAACAATCTCAACCCACTTGTTAGGTATAAACATATGCACATTATTTTCTAATTTTTAACCACAAATTCACTTAAAAAGGCTTAGAATTAATAATGTTTGGAAAAACATAAATGTGCCCAATGATAATGAAAGTGGGATGAATGTGGTGACATAGTAGTGAAATGGAGGTGATATAATAGACATAATAGTGAAAGTGTAATGGAAGTGAATGACATTTTCAAGACCCAATATACCCCCCAACTAAAGCTATTGCATGTCCTCATGCAATATATATTACATTAATTCTTTTGACCCTTGCGCTTTGGCTTAACTTTGAATGATATCATTTGATAAATTCATATTTTTGCAAAGTGTTTTTCTTGTATTGCAACATGGTTGGTTCTTGTGTACAACAATATTTTGTTGTTGCATTCTATTTTGATCTTTGAACTTTGCATGATGATATTTTGATTATTGTTGCAAAGTATATCTTTATTGGATTGCATGATGGTTGGTTCTTGTGTGACAACCATGATTGTGTTTGTATCCAATTTATCCTTTAAGCACTTTTTGAAAAACCATTGTATGCTCATAATAACAATGTAATAGTTAATATATTTTGGAAGTATGTGGGCTCTTGAATATAATATGGACATGGCGAGATATGAATATGAATGTATCCCCCCCCCAACTGATGGTATTGGCAATTTCATGAAATGAGGAAGAGAAATGTTTTTCCAACAATTATCATTTTAGTTTTTTATGGAATTCTATGGTCAAAGGTTAGAAAATGACGTACCTTCCCTTACCCTTTGGAATGGATGAGTTGTATGTGTGGTGGCTGCAAAATTCTGATCATATTCTTCTTTAAGTGGTTGAACAAGAAGAGTCATGGATAAAGAGTTAAGATGACTTTTTATTGCTTCTACTAAAACTTGTTGAATCTGCTCCAAAATGCTGAAAATAATAGTCTTTATGTCTTCAAAACTCATTGGCACAATTCCTACTATGTGAAAAGATGTTCTGATGTCAAACATAGCAGAAAATTGTTGACTTAGTGGCCATTAATGGATGCCACTAGTTAACACGAAAACTCTCACCATTGATGACAATGAGAGCCAATATGCCCAAACACATCTTGCTAGGTACAAATGAATTTGCCAATGTCGAGTCACCTAGAAGATCTAATGAACAAGGGACATTAATGTATTCCCATTATTTGTTAGCACGAGGACTTGTCATTAAGGCATGCAAGCCTCAAGGTGTTTTTACAAAGAACTTAGACTCAAAGGACTATGGACTCAATAATTTGCATTGAAGTGGGGCTTATTTGCAAAATGAAAATGACAGGAAATGAAAGATGAAAATGGAAGATGGCAATGGAGAGCAAAAATGGCAATGGACAATAAGCATGTGAATGAGCCTCTTGCTTTTATTTGTGGGTTATGAATGGAGAAAAAGTAATGGAAAGTGGATGTGAATGTAAATGGAAAATATGGAGGTAAATGAGGTGAATGGTTCATTATGAAGTATGGATGTGATGGAGACAATGGTATCTGAAAGTTTTCAAGTATTTTGATCTGATTTTGCATTAGCATATTTCCTCTTTGTTGCTAATCATCCTCTTATGAAACAAATTGGTCTCTTAGAGAGACACCATTCACTTGTATTCATTTGTCCTTCCTCCTGGAACCTGCGAAAAAAACCAATACTTCTTCTGCAATGGAATGTAAGATTATCAAAGGAGAGAGATGGCCAATCTCTCTAGTTATGATATTTACACACAAAACTAATAATTTGTATTAATAAAACAAGTTTTCAAAGGAAAAATCAAAAGGATTTATACCTGCTTTGGAATTAGTGCCTCAAATTGAATGTTTCTTCTTTTTAGCAATTTATTTCGTTATTTACCATTTCAAACTCTAATGATGGATTTCTCATTGTGTAGATCTTGTTAAAATATTTCCAATGATACTTGAATCATCAAAATATGATTTCGTATGAGAAAGTTAGGCTGATTTGAACAATGAGGTTTTTCAGCTGTGGAATGGCTTTAGCTGCGGAATGACTTTAGTTGCGGAACGCGTGCAATTTCTGTAGCTAAAAATCTTGAATAAAAGTTAGCCATTCATTTTCATCATCAATCCAAAATTAATCAATACCTTCAGAAAAGTGAGTAAATAACTTATTCATTTCATTGATTCAAAATTGTTTTTTTCTTAACATGCGGCGACTTAGTGATAACACACACCTTGACTTCTCTTTGACCGGGGTCTTTTTCATCGATTTGGATCAAATGAATAGGACACCATTCATGTATTGACATTTTCCCAGCTACCCATGTGGCTCGTTTCGTCTCTTGACACCTATAACCTATAGAAGTATGAAAATGGCTGTGAAATTGCCAGTTAGCTACGGAATCAAGCTGCATTCCATAGCTAAAAGACAACCAACCATCATTTTTCTGATTTAAGTTATTGGAAAAGAGATTTTATCCAGCCAAGTACCAGGGAGAGAGATCCTAAGATTACAACTGGTGCACAAGACTTTGTAAATGGTATATGAAGCAAAATAGTTTTAGTGTTGAAAATGTATCAGAGTAATGGAAATGTATGATCTTTTCAACAACTTTGATGACTCCTTCGGGCTCTATCCTCACAATGAGACCCATTCTGCCTTTTTTTACTTTGTAAACACCAATGTAGAAGACGGATATATGAAAACATAGTGGTTATGTGGAAGCAAAACAGTTGTATGAATAGCAAATGAAGAATACCGTGGAGAAAATTGATGGGTATAGAACTGTAAAAATGTTGAGTACGAAATGAATAAAGATTTTCGAAGCAAGAAGACTTGTATGAACAGAAATAGATGAAGGCTGTAAAACTTGGTGTACAAACAGACTGTGTGGAGGCAGAGTATCCCTCATGAATAGAACCGCAAGACTGAATGGAGTTCGAGTGGTTTGATTTCATAATAAAAAGGTTGCGGGAGTAGAAGTCGAGAGTTTCGGTGAGGAAAATCCATGTCTATCAGTCGGTTGTGAAGAGTCGTATTCAACTGGTTCACATTATGTAATTAACCGTTAAAACAACGAAGTGCGAGTTTATTAAAGATGGAAGGCATGTAATTAGGTTTTGGATGCCAGCACACAGTTGATTCCCAAATCGGAATTCCCTTACCGAATTAAATCACAACCTGTTCATTAATTTAAACTCGTTTTTCTTCACGCAGCATGCAAAAAGAGGCTTTAGAGAATCGAGAATTTCTCCCAAACTGTTATGAATTTCTTAAAACCGCTTCTGGGTTATCTAACTAACCCTATCCCCGAAAAAAAACCATGTTTTATTTTTTCCTAATTCATTTTCATTTGGTCGAATCGTGCAGTTAAAGTTTGACATTTTTTTCCTGTTTTAAGTTTTCTTGAATTGCTGCATTCGGCTATAAAATTGATTTCAGAGAGAAATTTTGTTTTCAGATGTACTCACAGCGTATGAACCAGTCAATTTTGATGATATAGTCTCCATTAGTAAAGCTCTCATGAATGGTGATCCAAATACTTGCGTTTAATGGTGAATGAGCGAATTGCCAATAACCAAGAACTCAAAGAAGTTTGTGAGGCCTATAATAGAGATCATGAGCTCAGCATTTTCTCTAGGAGTATTGGTGATTGCAGCATGCACTAAGCCTCTGTTTTCAATCCATTTGCACAGTTTATGTAGGCCATCCATAGGTTTTAGATTCTGTTATCATTGAGAAATTTATGGCGTTGGCTTTCCAAAAAAATTCCTGAGTAAGATGCACAGTTCGGAAGAATGCAAAGAACGGTGTACAAGAAGACCAATGGGAAACTGTAAAAAAAAAGAAGACAGCCTCTTTGTCTAAAGCCTCTCATGAATCTGGCCCTCCTATACCCAATGCATCTTGCCCCTCTTCATCCTCCCCTTTCTTGTCTGCCCATTCCCCTCCTGACCATCCTCCCCTCCCCTCTTCATCTAACCCCTTTCTAGTCTTATCTCCCCCTGAACCTCCTTCCGTGGATCCCTCCCCCCCTCCCTTCATTCAATCTAAAGCCTTTGAACCTTCTCCCCCCTTGGTCATCCCATCTCAGGCTTCTCTTAATCCTCCTTTCATTAGGCTTACCAGAAGTTCCTCCAAAGACCATGGAACTTCTAGCGACTTTTACAAAAAATCTGGACCATGTAGAAAATCAGCCAAGTAGCATAGAGACGAGAATGCTCAGAAAGACATCGCTATGGGCACCCAAACTCCTATAGAGTCTTTCATCCTGGGACAACATGATAAAGGGACATGTCACAAAGATCCAAGGGGGCGAGCACCTCTCTGTACCCCAAATACCCAATGATGAAAGTCTTGTCTTGGAACAGCAGGGGATTAGGGCAACCCTCCAAGGTCTCAGCCCTCAGAGAACTTATACATAGTGAAAAACCAGAAATTTTATTGATTCAGGAGACAAAGCCAGATCAACATGAAATGAGAGGAATAATAGATCAGCAGAAGCAATACAAAGGCAGTATCAGTGTTTCATGAGGAGCATTTCGAGGAATTGCCACTCTTTGGAATCACAGTATGTGGAACTGCACATCAAAAATTTTACATCAGCATTGGATTAGAACTGCTTTGGAAAATAGAATAGACAGCCAAACTGCAATCATTTATAATGTTTACGTTCCCAACCACTTCAGAGAAAAGGAATGCTACTGGGATGACATTAAGGCAAGTATCGATGGTGAAATAAACTCCAATATTATTGTGGGAGGCGATCTAAATCTTATATTACATGCCAACGAAAAACGGGGAGGTTTCTTCTCACCCGATCCCTTCAGAAGTCGTTTGGAAAATATCATGCAAGACCATGAACTTGTGGATGTGGCTCAAAAAAATCACAGGTACACCTGGAGCAATCTCAGGCTGGGCATTGGTAACATAATGGAAAGGCTGGACAGGATTTTAATTAATGTTTCATTTCTTTCTTCCTTCTCAGTGGAGTCCGCTAGCATCCTTTCTTCTTTAGCCTCTGATCACTACCCTATAACCCTCACTCTGGAAACCCACTGCCCCCTTGGACCCATCCCATTTAAATACAGTCCCCTCTGGAATGTTATACCAGCTGTCAAAGAAATTGTTCAGGATACTTGGAATCAACACATTGAAGGCTCTCTTGGTTTCATATGGGAAACCAAACAAAGAAGAACCAAGCAGGCTATCAAAGAATGGGCAAAATCCAATTACAAGGAGCTTGAGGAGGTCAAAAAGAAAATCAAGAATGATTTAGACAATATCCAAAGAACAATAGAAGCTCATGGCCTCTCTCAGGAGAATAAGGAACAATAAAGCATTCTCTATTCACAGTTGTGTCACATAAATAGAGAAGAGGAATTAAAATGGAGATTAAAGTCGAGGAAACTCTGGATGCAAGGGTGTGATAAGAATACAACCTTCTTTCACAAACAGACCACGGCATGAAAAATCAAGAACAATGTCATCTCTATTTTAGATGTTGAGGGCAATTAGCAAACCACCCAAGAGGCCATTAGAAACGCTGCTACAGAACATTACAGAGAGCTCCTAACTGAAACAAAAGGAGAAGAGGATTATGCCGACTTTCTTCAATATTTTCCCAATGGAATCACCAAGGAAATGAATGACAACCTGAATAAAGAAATTGATGAGGAGGAAATCAGAAGAACGATTTGGACTCTCCAGCCTAATAAGGCTCTAGGCCCTTATTGTTTTCCCATTTGCTTCTATAGGGCATTCTGGGGATTAATAAAAAAATACTTGACAAAAATGATCAGATGGATCCAGCGAAAGGGTAAAATAGGAGGATATACCAATGCCACTCATCTTGCTCTCATACCTAAAGAAAACCCGCCCTCTTCCTTTTCTCGTTTTCGACCAATTTCCCTCTGCAATTCCTCCTACAAGATCCTGACTAAAATCTTAGCCCCCCGCCTCAAACCCCTCCTGCCCTCTCTTATCTCAAAAAATCAAGGAGGTTCCTGGCCAATAGACATATAATTGATTCCATTCTCCTCGTACAAGAATCCATTCATTCGAGTCATTCTAGGAAGGGAAAGGGTTCATCCTCAAGCTTGACCTCGCCAACGCCTTCGATGAAGTAAGACACTCCTACCTTATAGTTTTCTTAAAAAAGATGGGATTTGATTCGTCCTTTCTAAACCTCATCACTGCTTGCATCTCTGGGTCCTGGATTTCCCCTCTGGTTAATGGTAGACCAGGTGAAGCTTTTCAATCCTCTCGTGGTCTCAGACAGGGTTGCCCTCTGTCTCCTTATCTCTTTATTCTTATGGTTGAATCCTTTAGTTAAGCTTTGGACTTCAACCGAAGGGTGGGCCTCATCACAGGAATTAAATTTGGGAATGGAGTCAAGAATATCAACCACTCGCAATTTGTCGATGACACTTTGCTTATTGGAGGAGCCTCCATCACTATAGTAAGGAGATGCAAGAACATATTAGACAAATTTATGAGGTATTCCGGCAGTCTGTTCAACCAGTTGAAAAGATGTATTTATGGATGGAATACAACAAATCAGGTCATTCACAATATTGAAAATATCTTTGGAGTCCCTTGCAACCATGAGTGGACTCACTTCTCATACTTGGGCATGCCTGTAAGTCTAAGACATCTGAAGGCAGAAACTTGGGACATCATCATCGACAAGGTGAAGCAGAAAGTGCAACAATGGGGATCCATTTGGCTCAAGCCAGTAGGCCGCATCATTCTTCTTAAATCAGGTATTTCTTCACTACCCCTATATCAATTCTCTCTATACCAAGCTCCAACTTCCTTTCACTACAAAATGGAAGTCATCCTCAACCAATTCCTCTGGCAAGGAGAGAAAAATGACAAAAAGAAATTCAATTTAGTCAATTGGAAGCAGGTCATTCAATCCCAATACAGAGGAGGTCTTGGTATTAGATCCCCCAAATTCCCAAATCTTGCTTTTGGAGGTAAAATTGTTTGGAGGCTCATAACAGGTCTTTCTTCCTGGTGGAAAAGGGCTCTGGAAATTAAATACTTGAAATTCCCCATACATCAATTGCTAGACCTCGATATTCCTAGCAGAAACTCTTCAAAAATTTGGCGTTTATGTAAAAAAGCTATTCCGTTAATGGCTCAGAATATTTCCAAAGTTCCCAAGGGAGGAGCCACTATTAATACTGGAGCTGATAAAATTCTGGGACAACAGCCAATAAATAGTCACGAAGGAACTAATCCTATTCTCACCTTTCTTGACAGCACCGGTATCCATTATTTGGATCAAATCTCTTGTTGGGATCCTCATTCTCATCTTTGGCTTGGGTAGTCCTTTTCTATTATCCCAAATGATTTTAAAGCAAGCCTATCCACTTTGCAATCTCTTCTCCACAGTAAAGCTCCCATCAAAAAGAATGAGATGGATGGATTTCGATGGGATCCAACTGGATCAAATTACATTGTCCAAGCTACCCACCAACACATTTGCTACAACAATCTTCCTACGCCAATATGGAATCACTGGAAAATGGTTTGGAAATTAGAGGCTCTTCCAAAAGTTAAACTCTTTATTTGGACCCTTCTAAAAGGAAAAATTCTCACAACAGAAAATTTACAAAAGAGGGGTATCAATGATCCCTCTCGTTGCCCCAACTGTCAAGCCGCTGAAGAGTCCTTACATCACCTCTTTATTGACTATCCCTTTGCTATCACATGTTGGAAGAACTTATCCCATATTCACAATATCCCTTGGAGTAACCAGAACTCCATTGGAGAAGTGATCCATTATTGGAAAAAGAACTATCCTTGGCAACATAAGAAGAGCAAGTTAGTGAAAAGGGTCTGGGACTCCCTCCCCTACACTATGCTATGGAGCATTTGGCTGGCAAGAAACCGTAAAGTCTTTAAGGACAAGGGCTCGGATATAATAACTCTCTGCAATAAGGCAAAGAGCCTCGCTCTAGAAACCATTTCGGTCAAAACTCAAAACAACATACATGTAACCATGCTCAGTGTTGAAGAAAGGAGTTTTATTAGCTACATAACGGATAAAAATAATAGCATTCAGAATGGAAATGTAGCTAAATACCAGCATAGCAAGGAAACCCACAGAAGGAAATTCAGGTTAAAAGATGTTGAGTTTGCAAAATGGTTACAAAACTGCAACAGTCACTATCTCTTCTTTGACGGAGCATCTAAGTCAAACCTTGGAATTGCAGGAGTAGGGGGAGTGATCTTCAATTCCAATGGGGATTTTCTATGAATGGGAACTTGGGCAAATCTCTAACAATAGGGCAGAAGCATTGGCCCTATATAAAGGCCTCATCCAGCTCAAAAGACTTGGCATAAGAACAACAAAAATATTTGGAGATTCGTGAGTTGTTATTAGTTTAATGGCTCAAAATAAAGAATCACCCAATGTCCTCCTGTAACAGGTCATTCAGCATTGTCATTTTTTACAACAGACAATGGCTAATATGAACTTTCATCATATCCCCCGATCGCACAACAAGCAAGCTGACACACATGCCAACAAGGCTTGCGATAGGTCAAGGGGCAATTTACTATGCAACGCCGAGGAGACTCAACATCCTTTACCATGAATCATTTTAGCTCGATCTGCAACAAATCCTATAGCTCTGACAGGTGGAAGTGTATTCAGATTCTTCAAACCAGCAGCAAGATCATGATCAGCATTAGGATTTGGCTCAAAATCGAATCTCTCATTACCCTTACTTCAATTAGTAACCTAGTTGACTTCTATCTTGTCGATCATGCCTCTCTAACTCCTTAGGACAAGCATCTGGATTTTCCGCGCCCTCTCTCTATTCCACCCTCCTATTATATGATAGCCCCTCGTCGTCCTCGCCCTTCTATATATTTCTCCTATCCCTTGCCCTGTTCAACGCCCTTTCTTTTTTTCTATCCCCCTGCTCTCTGGGATCGGGCATTCTTCCCCGAAGCCTTTTTTTTTCCTCTCAGTTCTGAATCACGTTTGAACTCTAAATCCATGAATTGGTTATCTACCTTTGTGCTAGTTGCTTCCTCCTCTGTCCGACCTCATCTGAAACAGTTCTTAACCGTGATTTGGAGATCCCTTTTCTACCTGCTTCACCCGATCTTTGCAATGGCCCGCGACGAGGACTGCCTGCATTGTGCGGATCTTCAAGCCGAGTTGGAGGAAATAAAAGATCTATAGAAGATCTTAGACGATAAAATCGACAATCAAAGCCGCATCATCAGTGATAAATATCAAGTTGAAATCAATCTTTTTTTGCACAGGGTTTCCTCATTACAAGAGCAGTTTAACTACCTGTCTAACAGGTGCGACCATGCGGAAGAGTCCATAGATATTCTGAAATACATGCCGGACAAGTGCAACACAGTTGCTCCAAGCTCCTAAAGTGCCAAGAACATCGCTGAGGATGACAAACCGGAGGAATCCACAGCGCGGCACATCAGTCACATTAATATAGATTAGATATGTTTTGCAAATGCTACCTTTTGTTGCTTCAGTTTGTAAGAGTCTACTTCTGTTTAGACTTTCTCAAAGCCAGAAAAGGCATGATTAAGGAGAAAATCCCTTTTTGTAACTCCTTTTATCCTTGGCATATCATGTACCTCAGGAGTTTAAACTCCCTCTTTTTTCTTTTTAGATCCTAATACAGCAATCGACTTTGTATATATATATATATGCTCCATGACATCTACTTCACATCTCCTTCCATGTTGAGAACATCAAAGCTTTATTCAAATTCTTGAAAATTACAAAGTACAACAAAGCTCTCCAAAGCTTTCCAAATCCATCAAGGAAGAACTACAAACTCCAAGCTAAAGAACTAAAAAGCCAAGCTAACAAATGAAGGAGAGAGATCTCCTATTTATACAAAAAGATGAGAAGCCATCTCATTAATGAAAGTCCATGAATCTCTCCCTCTACCTCTAGAGTCCTAATCAAAATAGGAACTGATAAGACACATCTTCTTAGAGTTTCAATACAATTAGGAGATGTGACACATATCCTCATGATCCCATGATTCTCTCCACTCAAATTTGAATTTGGCCTTAGAGTGCCACATAAAGGTCTTCTAAAAGCCTCCTTTTAACCTAATAAATCAACAATCTCAACCCACTTGTTAGGTATAAGCATATGCACGTTATTTTCTAATTTTTAACCACAAATTCACTTAAAAGGCTTAGAATTAATAAAGTTTGGAAAAACATAAATGTGGCCCAATGATAATGAAAGTGAGATGAATGTGGTGACATAGTAGTGAAATGGAGGTGATATAATGGACATAATAGTGAAAGTGTAATGGAAATGTATGACATTTTCAAGACCCAACAAGTAGTATCGCTCCCAACTCCGAAATACCACTTCCGGCTTGAAGGGCTTGCAAAAAACCTAAACCCACCCTGAGGGCAGTAATGCCACCACAAAAAGTAATGTGGGGGTTTTGAGTCTGCCGAGAAAGCCTAGACTCTGGCCTCTCGCCCCATCCCATCTCCTCGGGTGCATGGGCCAAAGGAAGATGAAAATCCCTCCTTCCAGCCGTCCATTTGAGAAACACCGTCTACCGAGCAACTTCCACCTAAGACTTTTGGAATTGTGTTTACCTAGGTTGAGGAGGCAGACAGAGACCTGCATCCCAAATATGACCTCACTTCTAAAATAACACTTCATAATGAATCAAATAAACTAGACCCCATCTTTATGTCTCTATTTCGAAACATCGTTCTATCCTCATCCACCTGATCGAGACACTGCTCCCTTAATCTATTCTGAGGCATCTCTTGCCAACTCATCTTAACCCTACTTTTGGTGCAAAGCACCCATTGATTGGCTAGAATGTCTGCCAACTTATTTGTCGTCCTTCGCACATGAGTAAAACTCACGGTACACAAGCATAGGAGGTGAGACTGAACCCTTTGAAAGACCTGAAGCAGCCTCTAGTGTCTTGAGACTTTTTCCGGCTCTGCGCCACAGTAGATTCCCTTGACCGAGTTAATGATTAACTCAGAATCAGCTTCAATTATTATATTTTGGAGTTTATCCTATTTCAAGAATTCTAAACATTGCTCAAGTGCCATTAATTTCGCCATATTGTTTGTAGCTCTTCCCAAATGGCAATGGAAAATAAAAAGGATGCAACCATTTTCATCCCGTAACACCCCTCCAAAACCAGCAATACCCGGGTTGCCTTTTGAGGCCCCCATCAATGTTGTATTTCAGAAAACCTCGAGGGGGAGGATGCCAGTGTTCTGGCTTATAGTCCAGATTCATTACCCTCCTGTCCATGCCCTGTGGTATAAGCCCCTGCATACCCAACTTAAGAAGTATCTACATTTCAGCTTCTGAAGGTGGATTCTTTGGGGAGGTTCGCACTAAAGTACCAACCGTCTCCTTAAGTTGTCTTAGGATTTGCTCAAAAATGCATTGGGAGGAACTTTTTTCATTTTTGAAGATTCTATTGTTCCTTTCTTTCCAGACATTCCATATTATGAAGCTTGGAGTTAAAGCCCAAGCTGAGTGAAGAAATTCATAATCAGAGAAGTTTCGTCTCCAGTTATTTAGGGTATTGATAATGCTTCCTTTGTCCCTATCTATCTGTTGGAAAATTGTGGCAAAAGTATCCCACAACCTGGAGGTGAAAATGCAATTATTGAGAAGGTGCTCCATTGTTTCCTCTTGGGCTTCACAGAGCTGGCATCTAGAAGGTCCCAAAACACCCCTCTTCTGAATGTTTCCCCAAGACAGAATTTTCTTATGATGTACTAGCCACATGAAGAGTTTGATTTTCATCCAACCTTGATGCCTCCATAGGTTCTGCCAAACCCTGTCCGGTACATTGGAATCCAGCTCAAGGATTATGTGCTTTTCCTCCTTAAGATTGAAGGTACCTTCATTATTGTTTCCCCATCTAATTTGGTCATGCCCCTCTGAAACTATAATTTTCCTTTGGTCCAACGTTGTCAGAAGTGCATCCGCTTTTGCTTTCAAGGGGCTATCATCCCTATATTCTATATTCTTCCAGGTTCTCCATTTTCCTTCACTATTGGTTTGATCCCAAAAATCTTTTACCCTAAGTAATGCTTTGGTATCAGTTTCTTTCTTGAGGTCCAGAAAGTCCTCTCTTAATAGTGTAGGTTCTTGTTGCCATTTATCCTCCCAAAACAAAGCAAGATCTCCCTCTCTGATTTCCCAGAAGCTATTTTTTTGCACTAAGCCTCTATTTTCCCAGGCCTTATTCCAAATGTAGGAGCCTTTTATGATGCCAGTCATCCTTATGTGATCATTATCTTTCCAAGTGCTAGCGTATTTTTCTTTCCATATGCTATCCCACTGAGCCTTTGGACCTTTTACCCAATGCCACCATAATTTTGCCCCTAAAACTTTGCTAAGTACTTCTGGATCATCCAATCCAAGACCCCCATGGTTTTTAGGTTTGCAAATGTTATCCCAGGCTACCAAGGCCCATTTCTTTCTCTCCTCCCCCTTACCCCAAAGAAAGTCTCTTTGAATGGTTCTAAATTGTTGCAAAACTCCTTTCGGAGCTGGAAGGGCTGAAAGCATGAAGACGGGGATTAATTGAAGAATGGATTTTGTAAGCACCAACTGACCTGCCAAGTTTAAAGATCTAATAGTCCATTTCCTGATTTTATCCTGCATCTTATTAATCACCGGCTCCCAAACGCTCTTGTGCAAAGGTTTATCAGTTAAAGGAACTCCCAGGTATTTGGAAGGAAGGACATCCCTTTGAAAGCCCAGAATTCTGGAGATATTTCTTTGAATAGCAATATTAGTATTAAAGAAAAAATCTTAGATTTGGAGAGATTTACCTCTATACCTGTAGCCATGGCAAAGTTACACAGGATTTGTTTATAAGCAAGTGCTTCTTTGACCGTGGGGATTCCTTGCAACATAGTGTCATCAACAAATTGTTGATGGATCAAAGCCTATCCAGTCTCAGAAAGTTGGAGACCCTTGATGTTACCCACTTCTTTCGCATGCTTCATAGACCAACTAAGTCCTTCCATCATGAGGATGAAGAGAAAGGGAGAGAGCGGATCTCCCTGCCTGAGGCCTCTTGAAGGAGTAAAAGTCTTGGAAGGAGAACCATTAACCAGAATTGAAAAGCTAGAAGAAGTTACCAGTGCCATTACCCATCTTACCCAATTATGATCAAATCCAAAGGCTAAAAGGACCTTCCTGATATAGGTCCAATTCAACTTATCATAAGCTTTGGCTAGGTCTAATTGCATAATCATTCACACCTTCCTATTGCTTAACAATGAATGCACTGCCTCATGCGCTTGAATGATGTTATTGAGAATTTGTCTATCCTCCACATAACCTGATTGCTCCACAGAAACTAGAGTAGGAAGAAGTGGTTTGAGTCTATTGGCAACAACTTTGGATATTATCTTGTACACCACATTGCACAAAGCTATGGGTCTAAACCTGTCTGGATTCTAAGCATTGTCCTGTTTGGGGATCAAGGAGATTAAGGAAGTATTGAGCACCTTCAAAATGGTTCTATTCATCCTGGAATCCTCCACTACATTCATAATATCTTGTTTAACAATGTTCCAACAAGCTTTAAAGAAATCCACATTGAAACCATCAGGGCCTGGCGCTTTACCATTCTGCATTTCTTTGATGACCTCATTAACCTCCTCTTCAGTCATTGGCCTATTGAGATTGAAATTATCCTCTCTTGTTACTAGCCTAGGTATATGCCTTGTTAAGTCTCTTATAAAATGAGCTCTGTCTGAAATGGTCTCCTTTGCTATACCTTGAAAGTGTTGAACTAACACAGTTTCTATCTCTTCATGGGAATTGAGAAGATGATCTCCATCGTCCTTGATCAAAGAGATCCTATTATGAGATCTGTTCACCATGGTGGATCTATGGAAAAATCTAGTGTTTCGCTCCCCTTCTTTTAGCCATTGAACTCTATATTTTTGTCTCCAAAATATTTCCTTTTGTTTACATAAGTTCTCCTAGTCTTGATGATGTTTGGTGACTTGATCATTTCTGACTCTATCGAAGCCATCCGTGATAAGGGCTTGATTGAGTTCCTGCATTTTGTCTTCAACAACTTTTTTCACTTCAAAAATATTGCCAAATTCATACTTATTCCAGTGTTTGAGTCTGAGCTTGATGTGTTTTAATCTTTTGTGTAGCAGAAACATTCTTGTACCCTGAATGTGCAGGTCTTCTATCCACCATTTTGCAATATTGCTGATAAAATCTGGGTGGATGAGCCAGATATTCTCAAATCTAAAAGGTTTGTTCTTGGGGGTAATAATGCCCGATACCTCAAGTTGTACAGGGCAATGGTCCGAGGTTCCAAAGGGGAGAATTCTCACTATCATTTCCTTGTCAGTGAGCATAAGGTCCTCTGAAATTATGAATCTGTCTAACTTTGAGGCTACTTGAGACTCTCCTCCTCTCTTGTTATTCCATGTAAAGAGGCCATTACTCATATCCGTGTCAACTAGCTTCATATTGTCTATAAAAGTTTGAAATGCTATAGATTCTTTGCTTAAAGGTTTGGTTCCCCCTTTTTTTCTGGAAGTGATTTGATCATGTTGAAGTCTCCACCCATGATCCATGGTACTCCTGCATGTTTATCTCTTAGTTCCACAAGAGAATCTAGAAACCTGAGTTTATCATCCAGTCTTTGGGGGCCATAAACATTCGTGACCAGATAAGTCTCCCTATCTCCCACAGGCTAAATAACCACTGCTAAATAATTTCTAGATGCTTCGATATCTATTATACCAATCTTTTGGGGGTTCCAAAGAGTGAATATGCCTCCTGCTGTATTATCTGCTTTGACTTCTAGAAACTCAAATTTATTGAGCCATTTCTTGTGAATTTCTTTTATTTTTTGAATGGAACATTTAGTTTCCTGGATAAAGATCATATCCGGAGCTTCTTGTTTCATTCTATTGCTAAGTAATCTTTGTTTCCTTTTACTACCTAGACCTCTAATATTCTAAGATGTAAACTTCATTATGAAATATTTGTAAAGGAGTAGGTGGTTAGGTCTTTCATCTTACCTGAATCTATCATTAGCTTTCCACATTCCATCAATAACTCATTCTGGATTTTTCTCCCTCTTTTCTTTCCTGGGTTTCTAGGAGCTAGTCCTGGTGTGGTTTTCATAGTTTTCACACCTTCGTTGCCCTGCCTTTCATTGTTTCTTTGCCTTTCCAGCCCTTTAGCCTAAGTTTTCCATAGGAACAATTGTTGTACTATGTTGAACTCTTCTTGAGGTAGTGAGTCTACCCCTCCCATGGTCCCCTGTTTCAAGAACCCTTCCAGATCTAAGTGTTCTCTATCAAGAATATCCTGTAGTTCATGATCCTCCATATCCATCTCACCTTGGGTCATTTCTTGGTCCATTTCCAATTCTCCATCACTCAGTGTAGACTCTTTCTGTTTATTAATATTTTGTGTTTGTTCACTATTTTCTTCTTTCTCCTTCTCCCTTGGGCTGCCTTTCATTCCCTGATCAACCTTTGTTATCTCTTCTTCTTCTTCGAGTACTTGGAACCTGTTTAAACTGGCATGTTTCCCTTCTATTTGATGTTGTTTTGGCCCCCTTTTACCCCCTTTTCCTCTATATCCCACTTTGTGAAAGTTTTCAGTATCTTTCACTGTGGTAGCTTTACTTTTATTCTCTATTTTACTGAGAGGGCAGTCTCTAAATAGGTGCCCATTCTCATGGCACTTACGACATCTGAAAGGAATGTGTTCATAATCTACTGTTTGCACCCATTCTTCATAAAAAATTTCCAAGATGACCTCATCAGGTAGAGCTCCGGAGAGATCCATCTCCACACATATTCGTGCGAAGGAAGTATATTTTCCCCTTCCAGTGGCCTCAAAAGCTTTGACAAAACACCCTAATTTGTTTCCTATGGCAGATAACGATTTAGTTTGCCAGTAATCAAGAGGTAGGGAGTAGAGTCTTACCTAGACCGGGACCAAAGTGAAAGTCTCTCGCTCCGGGACAAAATTCATCATCCACAGCCGCATGTAGAGGCCTACAGCTGCATAGAAGTAGGGCCCTCCTTCAAACACCCTGTCTTTGTCCTCGATATTTGTAAAGACCACAGTTAAGAAACCCTTTGACCCAAGATGTAGGTCAATGCCTCCTTTTGGTTATTTAATCCACGCTCGTAGTCACGCTTTTTCAGTGGGCCATAATCCCATGAATTTACAAATGATAGCATAAGTCCGCATGTGGTCCCTATGCGCTTGCAGAGCAGGATCATTTAAAACTACTCTGGGTGTAACCTCAGCCTTGGGTTTACATGGCCCCTTTTGTGCTTTGTTTTTTGCTCCCTGTTTCTTGTCTTCTTCCTCATTTTATTTTGTTCTATTGTCCTCCCTTGTTTTGGTTAAATCATGTTCCTCTTCCATCTTCCTTATCCCTTCTCATGAAGGACCTCTGACAGTTTCTATTGGTTTCTTACCTCGGTTGGCCACGACCTACTTGTAGGAGAGAGTGGAGCTCCCCCCTTTGTGCCCCTCCATGGAGTTCAACACTTGCAGAACTTTGAAACCCTAGCTCTTCATCCTCCTGCTCCTGTTGCAAAACTAGTTCTTCCGAAAGTCCATTGTCATAAGTATCAATAATGCAGAGGCATAGAAGATAATTTTGCAAGGTAACATCAACAACAGTTTAGAGGCTACTAATCTAGAAAGTTCTTAACATTTCACCAGAAAATGCCATCCACAAGTGGAGCCACTGTTAGGTTCTTATATCAATAGGAGTCATAATTTTGAATGACTAAGATTAAGCCTTGTATTATTGTACATACCTTTGCTTTCTGCAAATGTTTTCCATATTAAAAAATTAAAAAATGTAAAGAAGGTATGTCCTAAAATAATAATCAAAAGACAAAAAGAATGAAAAGGTCAAAAAAATGAAAATATATAAACCCCAAAAGACAAAAAGAGACCATGAAAGTGTGCAAGTCAAAATGCCACTACTATTTACTTTTTATGCATAATAAATGATTGTGTGCAGCTTGTAACTTATGCCACAATCCATGATAGTCAAAATGTTTAAACTTGGCTATTTCATACTTTGAATTTTATGTTTATAGGTAGTGAATAAATCTGACCAAACAATGTAATCTTAGCAAATCATTAGATAAGTAGAGTGAATAAAAAGAGCTCATCAATTTAATCTAAGCCCTTGGTTGATATAATGTTAGAATTAGATAGTTTATTTTGTAAAGAAAAGGAAAAGATTGATAAGGGTTTGCTAGCCTAAATGCATCCAAATAAAGTGAAGAAAAAATGGTAGGATGAGTAAGTGGATAAGTAGTAGAAAGGTTGCAGAAATATCATGTAAGTTGATACAAAAAGCACTTATATCATTATTCCAAATGCATCATTTCAATATGCACAAGTGGTAAACAAAACAAAAGAAATGGTTCACAATTTGGTTTACTTAACATCCCCTCATTCATTTTAACCCCCATAACACTCACTAACTTCCCTTTCATAATAAAAATATTAATACCTATAGTTTTTAAGCCAAAAAGGCTAAGAGAATTTCTTTGACTTCTGGTGGGACTGGACCCTCAGTTTGATGACTTAAGAAGAAAATGTGTTAAATTCCCTTATAATTCATTCATCCCCTTCACAAAAGCCCTTTTCCTAAGGTTAAGTTCTCTTGCCTAGGAAAACCCCTTTATAAACATGTTTTATGCAAAAACCCACCAAAACACATCTATCCTAAATACTAAGTATATGGAAAGCATACCACATTTCATATACCTAAGTGCAATTGCTCATTTCACTGCATTTCACTACATATTAACTTTTTAACTTTATTATTTAAATTTCCGAAAAGCCTATTATCCCATAAATATTTAACTTGTTTATATAAATTAACCCCACCCCTTAGTTTATTTATAAAATATATTACTACCCCATATCCAACAAATATATTAAGTCCTACTCTCAGTCCTTAATCCCGTGTTAAAGAGTCCTCGATGAGATTAAGCTCCAAGTTAATCCCATACCACCGATGATTAGACCCATGAGCCCCCCGAAAAACTTTATGGGTAAATCGCCACGCAACTTCTCCTCCTAATCACCATACGATTTCCCTCCCCCTCATCCAACGACTCGCATCCATATCGGGCAAACCCGACGTTTGCCCTTTACCCGCCCGATAAGGTGGTTTTCCTCCCGGCCCCCGATGCTACGTGTCAAACAATGAATGGGATTGCGCGACCCCTCTCGAATACCGCCTACACCACAAAAGAGTTGCAATGGACCTCCCAAACCACTTCCCCCTTTCAACCGAAAACTGTCACTATTCATCAATCAATGAACCCGCAAAAATTAACCGTTTTCACTATAAAAGCTCGTTTACCCCTCTTTTTACTCTTTTCGCGCAATTGTTATTGAGAATTCAGAAAATCCATTGCAACCCCTATAAAAAGTGAAATTGTTCACTGACCTCTGCCATTACTCCAGAGACGCTGCAGACAACCCAGTTCATCCATCAATCTGTACCAAAACCGTACAAACCTCTGCAGCCACCATCAACCACCTGTTTACAATAAATTTCGCCCAAATTCCAGGTATTTAACCATATAATTCCAACTCCATTGTCAAATTCCATGTCAATTCACCCTCATGACACTGTTAGTTAAGTAAAAAAGATCAAATTTACTTAAATTTTAACACTGTGAGCCACAAACAACCGCAAAACCTCCGTTGTCCCAAAAACTCTGAATCACCCCCCACACTCAAATCCATAAGAACTGATTATGGTTGCCCCAATTGCTATGGATGTAAAGCCCATTAAGTACACCTCATTTAGACCTGGACCACCTTCCTTTAGCTGATAAGGATTTTCAAATAAATGATACCTCTACCCAAGAGCCCCTGCTCAAAGTACATTGCCAAAGTAAGGACAGGTTCCTGAACCATGCTAATGAAATTGGCCTTTAGGAGTCAAATTTTCCCAAGTACCAGTTCCCCCAAGTCCACATTTTTCCTGAGATTTTTCACATGTGCTATGCTTGCTACGTCCCCAGTCACATAACTATCATGTCTCATGACCAAAAGGTCCTTTTCACCATCACTGTTGAGTCTATTAATGAAATGTTGCAGCTCCAACCAAGGCCAAACCTAACCCCACTCTCAATTGGAGACTTGTTGGACCCGTATCCTAAACTTAGCTCCACAAAATTGGCCCAACTATTCCAAACCTTCATCAAAGCAGAGAAACACATCCCTGAGGACCCCCCCCCCCGGCCCCCGGCCCCCACCCACATATGTAGCTGCTATATTTTCCCCATGGGGCCAGAATATTGTAGCCATGATATCCTGCATTTTGGGGTACACCACTAGTGAATACATTGATGAGTTAATCCTTGCCTTCATGTCCATCTACACTCCAGGACAAACTTGTGTTGTCATTTATGAATATGCCCAATTTATAGCTGATAGGATGCAAGAGCAATTCCTTAGAATGAACAATGAAAGAGTTTTCAAGTATTCTTCAGTTTTATATCATATGTTCTTATATTACCAACCTGATAAGTTCCCATTCACCCTTTAGAAGCTGGATACCAAAGGTCAGCCCAAGTCAGTCACTTTTTGGACCCCATTGATCCACCAATCTCAGTCTCCATACTCTTATTCTGATTTTATTGATTTATTTGTTCACCCAGTCATGATAAGGTTGGCCGGAAGCCCCCCACTAGATCAGTGCAGAAATAAAGAGAGTCCTCCAACTTTCTAAGTAGACCAAAGTGGGCGACTAGTACCTTTATGAGAACCATACAGAAATCAGAATCTATGGTTGCATGCCGACACCATACAAGCTACCAAGATACCTCCCAATGAGGTTGTTTGCATTAGAATACTATATACAAATCATCAATGCAAATGAAGTAAACTTCGTCAATGCCAAGAAGAAGGCCAATTTCAAAATAAAAGACCAACTAGGCCCCTTTGTATGCAACTCTAGGGAGGCAGGCAAAGAAGCAGACCTAATTTTGCAGAGTATGAAGTTCCAAAGGAGTTTTGTCTGGAGTTATGATCCTTTGGAATTCATCACAAAGAAGAGACAAAAGGTCAGGCTAGGACCTCTTATTCACCATCCCATACCTGAAATAAAAGCATATGAAAATCAAACAGAATGGGTAGAAGGTACCCTAGTAGACCAAAACAACACATTAAGGTCAAATAGTATCAGGGTTAAAGAGTATCAAATGAAAGGTAAAAGTTAAAGAAAACTCCAGTGTGAAACACTACAACAACAAGCCAACGTAAAAGGCTACACTTCAATAATAAAGGCCAGCACAACCATAATAAAAGGGACAACATGAAACAGTTCATTAGATGTCTCTATCTTCTTGCAAGAAGATATTTGTATTTCCTAAATTAAATCTCAAGTTTTTTTGAGATGTTTTGTAATAATTTTTTGTATAAATACTTCACAATTGGAAGTATGTAGTGTGGATTCCAAAACATTTCTATTAACTTCTTGTTCTTAATTCTCAAATTCTATTGTATCAATGACTGGATCAGCGAGCTGGATCAAGGAATAAAGATCAGATATTTCACTGGATTCTTGTGTGAAGTAAAGTTCAAATAAGTATTCTCTCACGTTCAATGTTATTTTTCTTTAAGTTTTTTCCACAGCCTTACTTGTATCTCTAAGATCTTAATGCTATAACATGGAATGATATCTCAGAAATTGCTTAGCTGCATTATGTTTTGACTGTTATGCATATTTAATGTTTTCTTCACTAATCTAAGTTAAGGAATTCTTGGTTGCTCCTTAGTTTAGGTAGTTCCTTGTGATCTATAGCACATGATTCTTAGTTGCCCTTTGTTCATGATTATCCTTTGTTCTTCATCTTAACCCCGATCTGAGGATTCTTAAGTGCTCTCTCACCCTGGTTAGGATCATTTCATCCATTCAACCTAAATATTTGCGCTTTACTTTGCTAGCCTGCCCTGTGAACATTCCCTTTAATGAATTGATCCAGTTCTGTTATCCATTTGTTGACTCCATAGCCCAATGGCTTAAAGACCTTGCTCTATCCATCTGTTCCAAGAATTCCACCACCCAACCTTCAATTCAAAACCAAAACCCCAATGAACATTAAGACCTAGCCTAAAATCTTAGTAAAACAAATCTAAATTTTATAGAGAGAGCCCTCTTTAAGTCATAGGTTGGCTAGAGCCTATACTTAAAAGATTGGTTTGTGGTTATCTCGATTTATTCCTTCTTTTGATAACTTCTGAGGAAAATTCTGAGTGATAACAATCCCCAAATATTTATGACACTTCGTCGACATGGAATGGTAGTGAACTATGTTCCTTGAATTTCAATGGAATTATAGGGCCCTCGTTTAAATCCACAAGTAGGATTGTTTCTGTTTGTCTAATTTTCTTTTGATAAGCAATGGGCATTGTTGTTACAAAAAAGCATGAGTGAAATATGTTGCACATAATGTTGTCATTAAGGTCAAAGCATATTCCAAGGGAAGAAGACGTTTGAGTATAATGTTATCATGATTACATCAATGATGACAAAGTGGCTTGACTATATTGAATTTTTGTTGAAGTTATGATGTTCAAATGAATCTATAGATGGTATGGTTGGATAATACTCTCCAAGATCTTTCCAACGATAATCAAACTTGGCCAAACTCCTCCGAAATGAGAAGATATGTCAGTTTGAAAGTCCACATTGGAGAAAAAGGGTGAAAAGGGGAAAAACCCCAAAATCGTTAAAGGTCGATCAAGTTCTAGTGTGGATATCTATTTGGTCCGGATTTAAACAGGAACGCAATAAAATACAGAGATAGCCATATACACAGAGATGCAGGGGAAATAATACTTCATTTCATTAATGGAAAATACAGAAATATGCTTACAACCAGAATTGGAAATAAACCAGCTAGGGCGATGGTAGCTTATCTTTGAGAAGAGATGTGGCGGCTACATGCCTCTGAACTGTTTTGAACTGTGTTACAATGAGGCTTGAAGGCCTATTTATTGTTGAGAAACAATGGAAAACCCTTCACATTCCGAAACCTAACCCTAGAAGATGAAACACCAA
>APFE030539309.1:235277-248094 GCA_000404065.3 Pinus taeda | reverse complement strand
ATACCGAAATATGCTTACAACCAGAAATGGAAATAAACCAGCTAGGGCGATGGTAGCTTATCTCTGAGAAGAGATGTGGTGACTACATGCCTCTGAACTGTGTTACAATGAGGCTCGGAGGCCTATTTATTATCCCAAAACCTAACCCTAGAAGATGAAACGCCAAATTGTGGACCCCGTTTGGGTAAATTGGTACATCAATTTCCCGGGGTCGTAACTTTGGCATATGATCTCCGTTTGATGCGTACGATAGCTCGTTAGAAAGATCTATCCGAGAACTACCACTTTGGGAAGGGCAACATTAGTCCATGGACCCATGTTGCCCCCAGATTTCCCAAAAAACGTCGTTTAGGGCCTCAAAACGGCTTCAGAAGTTCAAGACCCGAAAAACTGCTAAAAATAGTAAGTTGTGCTACAATCAAGGAAATTGAAAATGCTGAGAGAAACAATGATGGGGGTCCAAATGGACTTGGTAGGTGGCCACCAATATCCACCTGGATCACTATTTCCTTTGGAAATCGATGGTGGATGGAACCTAACTTGCATGGAGTTTAACGCATTAATGAGTATGCAAATTTGGGTGAATATGTCAGTCAAGAATGAACTATGGCTTGAAAAGCAATGGATATGTGCATACTTACACAGATTTTATTGGAGGTCGAGCCCCTCCTACCATGTGGACGTGAAATGTAGACATACAAGTGGACTAATCGCAAAGTGACATGTGGTAAGTATAAGTGGAACCCCTCAACGTAGGTAATTTGTGACATGGCACTTTGATATGGATGCACAAGTAGCAGGACTAGATTGGCCAAGAGGAAACACGGTGACACGTGGCAGCACAAGATTACCTCAAGGATGATGTCATGGTAGTATGATGATGACATTAAAATGATGATGCTGCGACACAATGAGGTGCCATACGACATGTTGATTTGGTGATTTTGGTTGGCCAATAGGGGAAAATTTGGGTGACACATGACACCACTCATAGAGTGCCACATGGAATTAATGTCATCATGCTAACTTCAACATGATTTTGAATACTAACCACTAAGAACGGGTCACATAATGTGGTAAAATGGAAGGTTCTAAACAATTTCCAAATATCAAACTTGCATCGACCTGTGTTCCAAATTTACATCAGACTAGAGGCACCCGAGCATATATATGTGTGCCTGTGTAGTGTCAAGCAGTATGTGTTTTTTCATCATTCAATCTATCTAGATTGTAGAACATGGTGAAGCTTGAAGGAATTTGATGTTGTTTGGTTTAAATGGAATGGAATCCCAAAGGCTTGTTGGCATATTGACTCCACATTGTATGGTGAAGCCTAAAGGCACGTAGGCACAATGGTTTCACTCTATATGGTGAAGTCCATAGGCTCGTTGGCATATTGACTCCACTTTGTATGGTGAAGCCTAAAGGCATGTAGGCACAATGGTTTCACTCTATATGGTGAAGTCCATAGGCTCGTTGGCATATTGACTTCACTCTATATGGTGTAGCTCGAAGGCATGTAGGCACAATGGTTCTGCTCCATATGGTGAAGCATGGAGGCTCATTGGTGTATTCACTCCACTCTATATGGCATAGTCTGAAGGCACATAGGCACAATGGATATGCTTTGTATTGTGAAGCACATAAGATCATTAGCGTATTAACTCTACACTATATGGTGTAACTCGAAAGCACATAGGCACAATGGTTCCACTTTGTATGGTGAAGCCTGAAGGCAAGTTGACATTCCACTCTATATGGTGAAGCCCAAAGGCGTGTTTGCATTATGCTTGTATGATGAAGCATGAAGGCGTATTGGCGTTCCACTCTGTATGGTGAAGCCCAAAGGCGTGTTTGCATTATGCTTGTATGATGAAGCATGAAGGCGTATTGGCGTTCCACTCTGTATGGTGAAGCCTGAAGGTATGTTGGTGTTCCACTTTATATGGTGAAGGTATGTTGGTGTTCCACTTTATATGGTGAAGGTATGTTGGAATTTCGCTCTATATCGTGAAGCTCAAAGGCATGTTAGAATTCCACTCTATGTGGTAAAGCCAAAAGGCTTGTTACAATATTGAATCCATTATGTATGGTGAAGTCCAAATGCAAGTTGGACTTCTTCTTTTTATTTTGAATATTAAAGACATGTTGACATATTGGTTCCATATAATGAAGCTTGAATGCACATTTGCATATTGGTTCTATTCTATGTGGTAAATCCCAAAGGAATGTTGGCATATTGGTTCGAGTTTGATTTGAGACCTATGTGGGATATGATTAATCCTGAAGGCTTATTCTTTTATCATCATCAACATGGAATCGCTCTATGGTTGTTGAAGTATTGTTGGGTATATCATTTGTGTATGGTTTCAATTTCAAGTCATGTATAGGACTTAGTTTTGTGGTAAAAAAGATTTGTTGGGTTTCTTTCTAGTGTGGTTTATGGTTTAATCCTTGCAAAGGGAGTCAATTTTGGTTTATATGTATATGTGATTGTAAACAAAACAAGTTTTGGTTCATCTTTTATCACAAAACATTACATTGTGGATTGGTGGTTTGTTTTGGTTTATGTTGTGGAGGTCATGAGGTCAAGTTTTATCAAGCTGACAAAATTTTTATGTGACGATATTGATGCATTGGAAGGTACATTTTTTCGAACACGTAAAAGTGCACTTGTAGAACCATAACAATGCATTTTGTCGAATATTTATTTTTTATTATGTTTTTGGGTTTTTTTTTTGAAGTCCAAATTAATTTTGAAAAAGGGATAATGGTTAAAATATATTTGTGATCTAACATGGTTACATGAGTCATGGGGACATATTTTTATGTCAAGAAGCTATATATCTCTTATTGTTATGTTTTGGGACTTATGAGTAGATCTTGTCTTGATGATAAGAATGAGAATTGAAGATGTCATGGTTGCAGATTGATGAATAGATCGTGATGGAACTGATATGAACAGACTTATGACACGATATTAGTCTAGATGCTTGTGGATCCATTTTGAAATATTATGAAAAGTGGTCCACTATAGTTTAAAGAAGGAGGTGGGTGCCTCCCTCAAGGTTGGTGCCTCAATAAGGTTGGAGCCTATTGCAAGTTAGGGCTTGAGTTTGATATTGGTGCCTCAATCAACTTCTATCCTAGACCAATTTGGTGTGTGCAAATCTATTTTGGGGGTTGGTCCCTCCAACAAGTTGGTGCCTACGAACTGATGCAATAAAAGATTGAAGTTAATAAGATATTTTTGGTTTCCTCCTGCAAAGGTTTCCACATACGTCTAGTGTTTTCATCTGTTGATGTGATGATGCTGTTTATTTATGCTCTATCATGTTTTTTGTTATTATCAAATTATAAAATTGCTTAAAAATGTATAATTGGTTATTACATTGATTCAACCCCCCATCTTAGTGTGATCATTATTTTAATAATTGGCATTGAAGTAGGTTCCTTTAGGAACAATTTATCATAGGAAGGTTGATCACAGGGAAGATGGGCAATATCATATCTTTAAGAAAGCCTCTTCAATTTGATGGAACAAACTATGCTTTCTAGAAGATAAGAGTGGAAACCCACATCATTTCCTTGGGTATTGATATATGGGTGGTTGTTGAGAATGATTTCCAAGTACTTGCTACTCCTCCCGCTGATGCAGCTAGTAAAACTCTCTATACATCCAATGCAAAAGCCAAAAATGCCATCTTATGTGTCTTATTAAATATCGAATTTGTCAAAGTGATGCATTGAAAGTCAACCAAAGAACTATGGAACAAGCTCAAAAATTATTACGAAGGGGATAACAAAGTAAAATAATCCAAGCTATAAACTTATAGAAGCGAGTTTGAAATTTGAAAATGGAAGAAGATGAACATGTTGCTTCATATTTCCATCAAGTAGACAATATTGTTAATTCCATCATAAGTCTTGGTGAAGAAGCCGAGGAAGTTGATATTGTTCAAAAAATATTGGGATCGCTTCCTTCAAGGTTCAATCCTAAATTTTCATCCCTTGCAGAGATATCTAACATGCAAAATTTAAGCATGGGCGCCCATGGAACTTTTAATGCATATGAACTAAGAACAAAAATGGATAAGACATGAACTAGACAAGTTTCATTCAAAGCAACTAAAGAAGGAAGCAAGAACGAGACTCAAGAAGACTTTAGTCATGAATTATATGAAGAAGAAACCGATTTTTCAGAAAGCTAAAGGGAACTGGAAAGTTCAAAGTTAAGTTTCCATTTAAATGTTTTAAATGTGGAAGAACAAGACACTATGCTTCTACATATCCTTATGCAAAAAATAATGATAGTAACGATGAAGTGAAGTTCAAATATAATGATTATAAAGGAAGATGAAATTCCAAAAACATAATCTTATACCCAAAACAAGATAATGATTATGAACTCAATGAAATCATGTTCGATAATGAAAGAGGAGAGATATTAGTCATAGTTGAAGAAGAAATTGAAGCAAAATTAGATTATGAAGGAGAACTCATAAGTGCACTGGAATAACTAAAATATCTAAGAAATATGGTAAAAAAACAAATGCAAGAATATGAAGACAAAGATCATGATGCAGATCCTATCGCGTCTCTCAAAATTGAACTAAAAGAAACTAAGAGGATGAGTGAGATTTTGTCAAAGCAGCTAAATGAAATGGAAGAACATGGTGAAAATTTGGAAGAAGAAAAAGTGCTTTTGAGAGAAGAATTAGAGAAGACTATAGATTAGCTCAATTGAAATTTGAATCTCCTTAAAGGTTTTGAATCATTAGATCATATCCTATACCTACAAAGATTTCCCCTCATGAAAAAATGGTCTTGATTATAACGAAGAATGTGATACATCCATAAATGAAGCATCCTTAAGGACATCGTGTGGAGAATCATCTAAGAATACCTTCATAAGAGCCAATAGCAATAAAAGTGAAGCTTTCATTCAAGTAGAATGTTTGCTTCTTAGATGACATTAAAAAAGAAATCAGGGATCAACAAGTTACAAATAGCTTAAGCAAAGGAAGAAACCTAGATATAAGGACCAGTATGACAAAATATCTTCTCAAGGGATCTACAAGTAGCAGTGGAATTGAAGTCAAATATAAGCATAGAGATGAATCTCTTCCAAGAAACAACATCAAAAGAAATGTCTCATCCAGACAACTCCATTTAGCCAGGTATCAAAGTATGTTTTTTGGTCATTGTTTCTCATGCACAAGATTTGGACATAAAACAAGGAATTGTAGAACCTATGATTATATCTGAAATAGAAGATATCATCAAGCTTACAGGAATAAATATATAAAATGAAATCAAATTAGAAGTTATAACAACAGGTCATATGGGATATTCCCTCCAATATTCAAGCCCAATATAGAATGTTACAAGTGCCACAATGAAGTATATATAGTACATGATTTATGGATAAATTTGAGATGGTTCAAGGGAGAAGGTCTCTTTGTTGACCCAAGAATAAACACCAAGGCATGGAGAATGAATTAGGAAGAACCAGGGATAGATCTAACTACTCAGATATAATCCATTGGTGAAATATTCTTAAAGGGTATGGATGGTTGAAATGAAACTTGAAGAAGTAAGAAGATGCAGAGTGGATGCATGAAGGAGGCCACGTAAAGGAGGAGAATCTATATAAAGGAGCAATTGAGTGGTCCTGGAAATTTGTGCAACATATTAGATATTGAGACACCTATTTTTTTTTATCAAATTTATTGATCTTAGATAAAGAGGATAAGGTTTCCCTCCATCCTTTGACAAAAGGAGTAATTTCATAGCAAGAAGAGAGTTTATTCATTGGAGGATAATTCATTCACGGGAATACCAAGTCCAAGATAAATAAATAATTATGTAGCATTGATAAGTAGTCACCAGATAAGAAACTATCTTTAGTAGGTCCATTTCCCATTGATGTCAAAGGGGGGGAGAAAGAACGCATTGAAAGAGAAATCAGATTTTGGACTGGCATCTTGGTAGGGGAGTTTAGTTCATTACAAGGCAACAATCATACTTTGGACTAGTAGCTTGATAGGGGGAGATACTAGTAGCTTGAAAAGTGGAGTTCAATCTATGGCCATCAACAACCATCAATGTTGTCATTGATGTCAAATGGTATGTCAAAGGAAGGAGACAGTTGAGTATAATGTTACCATGATCACATCAATGGTGACAAGGTAGCTTAAATATTATTGATTTTTTGTTGCAATTATGATGTTCAAATGAATCTATAGATGTTATGGTTGGATAGTCCTCTCTGATACCTTTCCAATGGTATATCACGCTTGGCCAAACTCCTCTGAAATGAGAAGATATGTCAGTTCGAAAGTCCACATCAGAGAAAAAGGGTAAAAAGGGGACAAACCCCAAAATCATTAAAGTTAAAGAAATTTCTAGAGAGAATCTTTATTTTCCTGGGAAATCGATGGTGGATGGTGCCCAACTTACATGAAGTTTTATAGGTTAACATCCTCATACTTTTGGGCATATTTGACAGTTAAGAATGAACTATGGCTTGACAAGCAGTGGATTGTGTGTAGACTTGCATGAACTTTATCAGAGGTCAATCCCTTCCTACCACGTGGGCGTGACACATACACATACAAGTGGACTAATCATGAAGTGACATGTGGTAAGTATAAGTGGACCCCCCTAGCATAGGTAATCAATGATGTGGCACTCTGACGCGGAAGCACAAGTGGTGGGATCAGATTGGCCAAGTGTAAGCATAGTGACAAGTGGTAGCACAAGATTGGCTCAAGGATGATGATGTGGCAACATGATGAGATGCTATGTTGCATGTTGATTTAACAATTTTGTTTCACTAATAGGGGAAAATTTGGGTGATACGTGACACCACTCAGAGGTTCCACTGTTGATATGTTTTCATTGATGTCAAAGTAAGGGATAGACATGGTCAAAGCTAAACATGAAGAATTTAAGGTAAAAAAGAAAGAAAATATCTAAGGAAGAAAGGCTTGCAAGTGAGAGATCAACATAATTGGATTGGCCCTTTGGTGGAAAACAAGTGGTATAGAGGATTAAAGTGTTTGTAGCCAAGACTCCTAAATTGTGCTTAAAAAACTTAAGGCTAAGAATGAGCATGGTATTACTATTTACTTCTCTTTCTGGAAGTGTTATTGTACTATATTTGATACACCTGTTGAAATATGTTGTCATTAATGGTAGCATGATGTTAATAGGGTGTCCATTGATGCAACAAGTGGCACATGTGTCAAAGAAGGTATTAGGAAGCAACCTTAAGGAGAATTATGGATCAACATGGTAGTAGTATGTGTTAATTTTTGGATCCATTTTTGGTGTGGAACATCACCTAAAACATAGGCCAAACCCATTTAGATGGAAAGAGCTATGAAAGAGCTTTCCAGTGATATGTGGAAGTCTGCAAATGGCCTCCTGGTTCAAAATATGGAACCAGTCAAAGTTTGGTGACCTTAAGTCAAAGATAACAGAGTTAAAAGGTGGTTGGATGAGTTTTTGGCACATAGCCAAAGACGACGCAAGTGCCAAACCCAACAGAAAAGCATAGCGGAGCTGATAAACAGAGGACAAAGTTGACAACACAACAACGAGGGGAATTTATATTGGCGTTGGTGGATCCCACTCGACAAAGATGCCCTGACGATATGGTTATGGTGCACAAGTCTTAGCGTTGGGATGAATGCAACATAATGATGCCATCCTAGTGGAGGTAGCCCGACAATAGAGCCCCGATGAAGCCTTAAGGATTACAAAGCGAAAAGCATAGGGAGATAGGGTCTCGGGCCACGACAAGAGAGCATTGACTAATGAGGATTCCAGTGGGAGGGCCCCACTATGACAACTCAACCAACTGAGGGCGAGCCCAAAAAGGTATGAGCCGAAAAGATTGTTTGGGGAGCATAAGGTTAAGTGTTAGGAGATAGGCACTAGACCACATGGCGGCATTATGATAGGCCTTTAGACGATAGTCTTATCAAGCTTGGAGGCCACAGGAGGTGGTTTTCCATACTACCAATTGCGTAGATCAATGGTGGAGAACCACCTCGAGACCACTCCTCCTAACACCAAAAACCATAATGGAGTGGTGTCAAGTTCTTGAACCTAATGGTTTTGGATAAAAGACTTTAACAAAGAAATTACTCGCAAAACCAAGGTCTTAATGACCCTTTCTCTCTCATCTCTGATAGCACACTTGGTAGTATATCATTGGACCTTAGGAGATGACATGGGATGATGATGTTAGCATGACATGGTGGACACATGGCATACATTTTTTGCATTTTCGAGCACCCAAAAGGCCCATTTTTGGGTGACTTGTGTCACTAATCATTGGTCAACACATGTCACATATGACATCAGAGTGAAGTCATCCCACTAGTTGGATCTTGACAGGTTATAAAGAGGGTCCAAGGGAACGTGTCAGGATGCAATGTACCAAGATAGAAAGGGCTACAGGCTAAGCCCTAACCCTTGGTATTTTCACATAAAAATAGACCAGGGGCACAATAAATTAACAAAGGGAATTTGGCCTGCGAAGGGCTTAAATAGGCTAAGCGCCTAAAATCCTTGGCCAACAGTAGCAGAGACCTGGTCCTATGGAAGAAAATAGGTAAAGGAGTACGAAAAAAAGGGGGCTTAAGCTGAAAAAGGAGGAACTGCTAATTTTGGCAGTTAATTTAGCAATAAAGCCAAAGTTACCTACAAATAAAAACAGAAGAGGCACTGCTAAAACTTGTAAATGGTCAGAATGTTAAAATAGGAAAATAAACCCAGTTCAACCTGCAGAAAAGGGTGGTTAAGGTTAGAGAACTTCTAGAGGACATCCAAAAGACTCAAATGAGCAAGTCAAAGGAAAAAATAAGGATGCATGCAACAATCAAAGAAAAGAAAGGGAAGCTAAAAAATATCAAGCCAAATTCTTTATATGGAGGCTTGAGTTAGCAGGATAAACAAGTTTTCCAGAGAAGAGATATGAGATATGGTGTGATCGAGTTGGATTGTTGCTGGTATTTCTTAGTGATCAGAGATTGCTCAAGGTGTTGGTGATTAAGGATTTTAATTGTTTTTTAAAGCAGAGAAGGCATTCATGCCTCTAGTATGAAAATGGATGAAAGATGAAATAGTGAGTGTCGAGTAAGTGGTAGCTTGCAAAATCAGGGGTTGTTGCTTGGATTTGCTTTAACCTTCTCCAAAAATCCATAGAGATACCACATCCCTAAACTTCACATCCATATAAGATAATAGGAGTGATGAGAGCATAAAAAAGGAGTTTTTTCTTATCTCACAACCGAAGGTCTACTATTTTACACTTATTATCAAGCCTCAATAAGCTTTCCATCCTTAATTCACCCTTTTTCAACATTATAGTTCTAATTGAGCTTATGATGAATGTCATTTCCAAGATATTTGTATGAAGCATCTCATTCAAACTATAATTTCATATACAAAAGTGTCATAAGTAATTTTATGGGATTTGATTATCATACTAGAGCATACCTCCTTTAGGGTTCTTAGATGGTTATTGAGGTTATAGAAAATTTGTGACATAAAGAACAATATCATCGGTATAAAGAAGAAGGATGATGACTATACCAACAATATTTGGGTCAACATAACCAACTTCTTCTAAGATATTAAACTATGTTAAATATTGTCTAACTATTCTACATTTTGGAGTTTTTGGTTAGAATTTGTCAAAACAATTTATGGTCAGATCATGTTTTTTGTTTATTGTATAAAATCCATTTTTGAATGCATAAATGGATTCAATGCCCTAAAACACCCCTAGAACACTCATATTGTGCAGAGTTCACAAAACACACTGATGATTCCAACAAGTTCCTATTGGATCGTGGGCAAATTTCACCCAAAAATATACTTGGAGAACTTTCAAAACATATAACAATTACACTATCACATACATAATGAGTTGCATATTGAACTCAACTTCTTTTGATGTAATTATATGTGTGTGCATGAGCGTGTACATGTGCCTAATGATTATGAACATACATTTCGTCCTTCAAAGCCAAAAGTTTGAATACTAGCAAATGAAGAAAATTTTCACTTCAATAAAATAAGTAATTAAATAATTTTCCTTTTATCAATCTTATAATGCATCTAGCTTCTTTTGATGCAATTATATTTATATGTGTGCATATAATATTTAAAAACATGTATTTTCTCTTTAAACAATATAACTTTAAATTCGAAAAAAATGCATCTCCATAAAATAAATAATTAGATTGCTAAATGATTATCCAAACAAAATATTTAAACTAGTATTTGCATATTACAGTGCAAAGGAACGCCAACGATGTTAAATGGAGGGCGACTACGTTAAATGGGGCGACTACATTAAACGGGGCGATTACTTTAAACGAAGGGGGATGACGACTGCATTAAACATAAGGTTGACTTTAAAAAATACCACATGGAAGATCTCCACAATGTCGACCTACAAATCTCTATAGAGTTACCTCATAAAACCTCACAATAAAAATGCCTTCAACATAATTATACCCATTAAAAATATATTTATAATTTTTAAAACTCGTTGATTCGAAATGCATCGGCAATATGAATTTAGATGTAATTTTCGCTAAAACTCTTCTCATAAAACTGATATTTATATTTTCATTATAAAATACAAATCACCTATATTTATTTAATAATTATATTCATTTAATAATAATTACACCGAAATTCAAATATTAAAATGTATCATCATACATTAATCGGGAGTTGGTCTCACGTATTTCAAAAATCATCGAAAAGAAAGATTCTCCACCCGAGTGCTTGAGAGGAGACTGAAATTATTATATAACCTTCTCCTATGTCCACATATCATGGAGAATATTTGTTGACCCACTTTAAGTTTCTCTTTATTTTAAAACTTTCTCACGCTCCTAAACAATTGTGACTAAAGCAGTGCCATCACTAGTGTGGTACTCATGAGCATGTCCTACTTTAATTATCAAGCATAGAAGCACTCAAATGTGATTAATTAAATTGGAATTACATATTGTTTTACTTAATATAATGTTAAAAACACAAAATTTATTAATATAATGTTAAAAACACAAAATTTATTAAATCATTTAATAGTCAAATATCCAAATCCATTCATATCTATCCATGTTAATATAATTATCTATACATGTAAGAAAAAGACATTCAACCAGACAATGATACCATACCAACTATTTATTAATGAAATACCTAATTTTAACTAAACTTGTGCACAAAGATATTTTAATTCCATACCAAACTGTGCACATAATTGAATGTACATGCAATGTTGTATAATGTAAAGAGGCTCTGGAACCAAAGTGCCAACTGTGTGAAAGGTGTGGATGTCAAATTCAAAGAAGGTGGACCATGGTGCCACACACAGTATGGCATAACATTCCATAACGTAGATGGTAGGCTAGAGTTGAAAAATTTGCACATTCTAGAACATCTTATACCTAGTAATGGATTAGGACTCTTGAAGTTTACCAACTCACAAAATGCTTCTAGAACCACTCGACATATAAGTCTTATGTAAAAAAATAATATAATAAATATCTTATCCTAATTTATGGGATATTTTTTGAATATAAGTCTCTTAAAAAGTCAATTTGGAGGGCAATTAATGATAATTAATTTTATTGTCGCTTAACCATTAAGTTTTGAATTTTTCTATCATCTTCGAATTAAGAAAAAACTAATATAAATTCATTAAAATAATTTAAAAAATTAAACATCATTACTCGAAGGCGCGTAGAAACAAACCGGAGGATAGACGCAAATCTTTAAAAAAAGTCAATTTAGAAATTGACTAATCTACTATAGTCAATTTATGTCTGACGTCATTGGATCACAAATTTACCGTACGTAAAACATTTTATTACGCTGCTTATTTCTAGCTCGTTGTAATTAATTTTTTATTTTTACATACAAAGGAACCTATTTTTCTCTCACTTGAGTTTATGTAATTTAATTTTATCTATGTGTGTTAATTTAATTTTATCTATTATTAAAAATCAGGTAGTTAGTTAGTTTGGTTTTTTTGTTTTCGTAAATGAGGAGATTAATTTAATTTTAATGATTCGTTTTGTTGGTCGAATTTTTTTTATTGTTAAATCATCTCTGTTATTGAGAGGTTATAAGTTCAATTCTCTGTCTCTTTGAGTTGGCAGGACATGATCATTTTGGGTAGATTTGTCTGTCATTGAGTTGGCAGGACATGATCATTTTGGGTAGATTTGTCTGGTACAATTATTCTGTGGATGTAGTAGTCATCTATTCATCGTAGTTATGCTCTTTTAATTAAATTATATCAAATTAATTAATTGAAGAAAATGTCATATCAACCCATATCATATATCAACCCATATCATATTTGGCATGTAATATTGATAAACATGCCACTGTAAAAAAATATTCTCAGTGACAATGTGGATGAATCTCTATAGTTTGAATATTTTCACATGTTATAGTTATATATATATATATATATAGACAATAATAATTTTAAATAAAAGAACCGTTGGTTAATTTTTATGATTTTTACTTTTATTTGGTCATTGTGAGATGTATTATAGGGTAGGCTTTGATGATTATCATAGATGGATGCCTATCAACATTTACAACCATTTATTTTATATAGTTGAGCTAGTTAATTAGTAATGATGACAATAATTGCTACTACTCATAATCTTTATCATAATTATTCTAGAAAAAAAGCCACCTAAAATAACTACTTAATAACCAATAAAAAATAAAATTTCATTTATCCATAAATCTATAGTACATT
>APFE030539309.1:210287-234894 GCA_000404065.3 Pinus taeda | reverse complement strand
ATACTATGAAATAAAAAATATAACAAATATATGAATCACCCCCACAAAAAATTATACCAACTTACAATTCAATTCTATAATAATATTTAAAAATGCATTTATTTTCATTGACAATTTATATATTCATAGAGAGATTAAATATTGTCACACATTGCAAAATGTAGAGAGCAAAAATAACCTTAAATTTATGAACAATGAATAATATTTAAAAACACATTTATTTTTATTCACAATTTATATAGTTATAGGGAGATTAAATATTGTCACACATTGCAAAAAGTTGAGAACAATATGACCCTAAATTTCCTATGGCAATGATAAATACAACATGATCAATATTGGATTATAGTAAAATATTGTAATACATTACAATATGTTGAGAGCAAGATACCCTAAGTGCATGAGTGATTATGACAAATACAACATGATCAATATTGTGATATAACAAAATATTCTCGTGCACTGCAAAATGTTGAGAACAATATAACCCTAACTATATGAGTAATAAAAAAAAACACAACATGATCAATATTGCAACATAGCAAAATATTATCACACATTACAAATTGCCAATGACAAATACAACATGATCAATAAGATATAGTAAAATATTGTATCACATAGCAAAATGCTAAGAGCAAGATAAACCTAAATATATGATTCACAATGAAAAATACAATGCCATTAATACTGCAATAATATCAACACTTTATATGAATGAACTCCGTATATCATTTTGATGTTATGGCACATGGTGATTAATACTGCAATAATATAAGACTTTATATGAATGAACTTTGTATATCATTTTGATGTTATGGCACATGGTAAACAGAACATAGTTTTACCTATCAACCTCTGTAGCACTCTTAATCATCATCAAATATAATGAAAAGCTATGAAGAGTTTTAAGAGTGCTATAGACCATGATAAGTAAAACTATGTTTTGTGTACAGTGTGCCATAACATCAAAATGATATACTAAATTCATTCATAAAAGTCTTAATATTTTGCAATATTAATCACATAATATGTCCATACATACCATAATCTAAACCTAACATTATCAAACTATTATTCACATGCTTTAATTGAAATAAAACTCAAAATAACCCATAATTTCCAAATACTTAACTTTTTAAATAAACACTCCATTTATAATAATAATAAAATTTCAAAAATAATAAAATAAATTAATTTAAAATTTATAATATATAAAACATAAATTAAATGAAGTAATATAAATATTATTATTTCAATTTTATTTATTGGATAAATATAAATAAATTATTAAGTCAAATATATTAAAACTATTAAAAAATATGACTAATAAAACTTATTACTAATAAAATTATAATGTCTATTCACTTATACCAAATCAAACATCCCATACTTTGACCATTGACACATTCCTGAATTTTTTTATAAATTCGTTATAAAATGTCTTTTCAAAATTATAATAATTAAATACGTAATTTTTTTAAACCAATTTACCTTTGTATATGTCAACAATATACCTATCAAATTCTACCAATTTACATTGTGTATATATTGACAACATATCGAACACACGTGCTACCAATCATATCCATAAACCTATTGCACTATCACAATAAATTTAAAAGAATTAGGTGGGTGCCTGCCACTTCAGACATAATGCACCTCGGGGATGGAAATAAAGCTCTAGGGACTGACTTTTATAATGGGGAAAAAACTAAGGCAAGGTCACATGCAGCCGCCCTAAGCACAGAAGTCATGGCCACACAGGGCAGCGCGTTGAATTCGAGGCCCGCCCTTCAAATTTTTGTACTGTTCAACTAATTAAGACATACAGACTTGTTCCTTCTATCGCCTTTGCATCAATCGTATATGTTCGCTTTGTCTTTGGCAGAGACGAAGAAATTTTGAGCTCTGTTGTCTTGAAGTTGTCGACAGCTTCTGCCACGCCGTTGGCTTTGGCCCTGGCCTTAGTTGTGTGCTCGGCGAGTTTCGATTTTGCATCTGCCATACCCACCCGCGACCTCCTCTCTCTCTTTTTCTCACGCCAACTGGCACTTCCAGGGCACTGAAATTGTAATGCTTGCCAACAACCGAGGTTCGAACCCTTGACCTGAGAGACATTCAAAGGCTCTAGGGTTTATAGGCGAATTCTCGAAATCCGCAACAGGCTGCTGTTGGCCGTGTGAAATTTTTGATTTCTGCTGCGTGTGCATTTATTTCATACTGATTGCGAGGGGCGGCACGCACGATCTCACCGAAAATCTTCTGAACAAAGCTCGTGGCAGGTTTCAATCCCATGGCGTGTCCGTGGAGAGTGAAAACTAAAACAGGAACAGACCGCCATGATCGGGCCTCGTGAATGACACAGACGTGAACTTGTGAACTTCGACCTTCGTGACCTGCATCGAGCGAAAGAAGAGCAGAATCGCGTCTCTGCATCTATGGGGAACTGCTGTGGATCTGCTGGGGGGCCAAAGAAAAGGGTTAAAGCGCCCCCCGCACGTCCCCACCGCAAGAGGGATAATGTAGGAGGAGATGTTGCCAAGGTTCCTGTCCTCAAGGGGTGCCTTGAGCAGAGCGTCGAGGAGAGGTATTTGTTGGATAGAGAACTCGGAAGAGGGGAGTTTGGAATCACTTATTTGTGTACTGATAGAGAATCTCGGGAGATGCTGGCTTGTAAGTCTATTTCCAAAAGAAAGCTCAAGACTGCGATCGACATCGAAGATGTGCGGCGGGAAGTAGCTATTATGAAACATTTGCCCAAGAATAATAACATCGTGAGCCTGAAGGCTACCTGTGAAGACGACAATGCTGTTCATTTGTTGATGGAACTGTGCGAGGGCGGGGAGCTTTTCGATCGAATCGTTGCCCGGGGCCATTATACGGAACGCGCGGCCGCTGCTGTTACACGGACAATCGTGGAAGTCGTTCAGGTGAGTACGCTCCACCTGTAATCACGTACAAGATTTTATAATTGTAGAAGCGTGTGTCAACACACCACGTCTCACAAAGGGAAAAGCCCTATTGCTCATCTGACAACGAATTATTCAATTACACATTATGTTGGTGTACCCTGCAACCAATCACCCAACCATTATGTTAATACATTATCTTTATTCATGAACTCTCTATTTTATTTATCTCTCCACGTCTCATTAGTAAAGATGAAGGCCAAGATCTGTGTTTGTCCAATTCACCACATTGGAAAGATAGTGCGCAAGCTCATGTCCAAGAAGTAATCCTGTGAAGATCCGTTCGTCAATTTTAATAGCCGTGAGCTTTTTTTAAGTTTCTACTGTGATGAAACGCAGTGTCATTCACGCTTCTCACCAAAAGTGTTTGTCAAATTGGTTGAATTATGTTTTCTCAAGGTGCACGATAAAGCAAATATAACAGATTCTAACACGAGTGAAATTACAGGGATCCACATGTCTCTGCAGATTAGAATAATGCAGTGTTGCAAATATCTCCTATTTCTCCCAATATTTCATTTATTTTTATTTTTATAGGTCCAAATAAAAGTTTATTCTTGCAAATATTTACTTTGATATTTCTGATAAGTTTCTTTTTCTACCCTTGCTCATATATTCCTCGAAACAATATTTGCAACATTAATAAAGAGTTTTCGTATGTGTCCTCAAGTTCTGGGACAGTAATGGCAATTTGATTATGTTTATTGCCTGTCCTTGTTGATATTGCTTCAGAAGTCATTTACAGAAATCATGTCTGTGTATGTTATTGTTATCATATGGTGGTAATTCTGTTCTTCTGGTGCAGCTCTGCCACAAACATGGGGTGATCCATAGGGACCTTAAGCCAGAGAATTTCCTCTTTGCGAACAAAAAGGAGAATTCACCTCTTAAGGCCATTGATTTTGGATTATCTGTATTCTTCAAACCTGGTTAGTCGGTACTCCATTATTGTATACGGCATTTCTGGTAAATTTTTTTAGCAGATACCTACTGTAGCTTGCTCCGGCTGCGGGGCATAACTTTGCAGAGATTTTTATAAATTCTTCCTGTTGAAGGTTCTGGTTTTAAATGATTTTTTATTTAGTTAAATTGTAAAAGCTTCTGGTCCATCAATTTTTTATGATTTATTTTGGACATTGACAATATTTACCGTTTCTGCTAATACAAGGAAAAAAATCAATCATTTTCTAGCTTTAAACTATCGGTGCTTCTCAGTTCTAATAATATAATTTGATACTCTTTTTCTCTCTATTGTAGGGGATCGCTTTTCTGAAATAGTTGGTAGTCCATACTATATGGCACCAGAGGTTCTGAAGCGTAATTATGGACCTGAGATCGACGTGTGGAGTGCTGGTGTTATCCTGTATATTTTATTGTGTGGTGTGCCACCATTTTGGGCTGGTAAGTACCCGTAGACACGATGTCACAGGTAGCTTGTGGTGGAATGCTCTGGATTCCGTTTGCGGAAGCATGAGGATTCTTTCCTTTCCACATTCTATCATTTCAATTTAGGCATATGCGAAGGATCAAAATATGCCTCTATTCTTGATTGTACTGCCTAAGCATGTATACAGCTCAATAGTACACAGTTTGTTTACTTTTTGTCTTTCAAAGATTTATTGGTAGTGGGAAATTGAAGTGGAGGGTTTCTGTCATGGTCATATGCAGAATCAGAGCAAGGAGTTGCTCAGGCGATTCTTCGTGGTTTTGTAGACTTCAAAAGAGAGCCATGGCCAAAAATTTCTGAAGCTGCAAAAAGTCTTGTACGCCAGATGCTGGAGCCTGATCCCAAGCTACGATTAACAGCTCAGCAAGTACTTGGTATGTTGTATTTCACTGTATGAAAATTTTAAGCAGGTTTTGTCCATGACCTAAATGTACTGCAAAGGCTTCCATACTTACTTTATGCCAGGATTTTTGTTCCCGTTGAGGGCAGTTTTTGATTCTATAGAAGCATTGATTAGGACTGAATATTAAAATAGGTAAACAAGAGGAAGAACAAAAGAAGGAAAAGTGAAAATGTACCACTTTTATACTGATTCTTAGAGTAAGGAACAGCAACGTGCTTGACTTTGTTTAGGCAAGATTGAATGTATGATCTCAAGTTGATTTTAATTAGTATTTTCAAGACTTCGTCTTATAATGAGGACACCAACGTGGACTAATGGAAATATAGTAGCATGACAACCATTATGGAGTGACAAAGTGGAATACAAGCAAGTTTTCTTTGCAAGAGATATTATCAAATATTTGAAAACTCTTCAGTATATTTCAAGTTTTTACATTTTCTGGTTTTTCTGATACCATGGCATACCGAGTCTTCTATTTTCATTTTCTATTTTGAACAATGTAGGACATGTTACATAGAAACATTAAGGTTGCAATAAGTGATAAAAAAGGTTGTATTTTGGCTGTTAAAGCTAATATGAGGTTTTATTTTTATGTTTTTCCCTTCTTCAGGTCTTAGTCTGAAATTTCTCTCAATTAATCGGAGTCTAAAGTAACCAAGATATCCCTACCAGTTGCCCTTTACCTGGAAGGAAATGACCCATATTACCATCAAAGTTGGAGGGATTTAGGTTCTGGTTCTTGAGGTCTGGATTTAGGCTTCTGTATCGAGCTGACTGATAGAAAGATCATAACCTGAAGTTTCAAACTGATATTTCGAAGGATTTGAAAGGCAGAGATGTCTCCATCCAACCTTTTTCCCAACATCCAATTTTACTTCCAATGGTCTCAACTTCCCAAACATTTTGTTTTAGAATCACTGACCATTTAGATTTCTGTCAGTCTCTTTTTATTTTTTATTTTGTTTGACAAAACATCATTAATGTGAACAAAATTACAAATAGTTCATAGCTATGAAATAGGGTCCTGCATATTCAAAACTGAGGAACAATTTTAACAAAACTAAGGTGAAAGTCTTACTAAAGTCGATGAAGAAACAATCTTCTGAGTGTACAAGTTAACCTAGAAAGGTACGAGAATGGAAGCTCATCATTCTTCCTTGATATTTTCCTTGTTTTCGTCATTTGAGTCTTCATCTTCATTTATAGTTATGGGGAAAGAAGTAACCAAGGGGGGCGTCTGTCTAAATATTGCTTCCCCATGTTCTTCCTCATACAGTTGTGCATGTTCATCCTTTCTACTACAAAACCCATCATAAAAAACCGAATTTTGGGCTGCAACTTGTACAGATTCAGTATAGTATGAAAAACGAGATGGGAAAAATATTCATATTGTGACTTGTCCAATCATCAATATTTATAGTTAAAACTGAAGATACATGCCCAAAATATCCTCGAAATCTGTCCAGAATGTTCCTGAATTCTGTTGGAATATCTTGGGATAGCAAGCAAGTCCTTCAGTCCCTTATGAAGTCCCTGACAATTTGGGGACATTTTATAGGGTCCTACAAGTCCCTGAAACGATGAAATGGTGGGTATGGTTTTTTTTTTTTTTTTTTTGTCATCTCAGTTGTCATTGGGTGGATTGAGGGAGGATGGGTACCTGTGCAACACAGACAACGCATAATTGCCTAGAGCAGAATGTAATTATACGCAAACAATGACGAGCAAAGAGGAGTGGCATTATTATTATGAGTTGGATATGTGTGTAGTCGTGGACAGGATGGCTTTTGATCAATTAACAGTAAGTTGTTGATGTGGGGCATCCACAACATCTGGTTTCGACAGAGTCAAGCAAGAGAGCAGACAAAGTCAAAGGTGGATCACCAATTAGAGTGCACCATTCTGAAAAAGTTACCTACAACTGCGCTAATTACAACTTTGGGAGCCTTAAATCTTAGAGTAAGCATTTGAGTAAGCTCTAGGCTATAAACTAATTTTAAGCGTAGATCCATACAGTTTCTTTTGGAAGCTTTGAGCTGTACCTTTATTTTTCTATTCTTTCATATGTACTTGTATTGCAGTTTTTGGAGCAAATAGAAACTAAGATTTTTGTACAATATTTCGAGCAAAACAATTGTAGGAATGTACAATCTGAGTGTCTTGGGTTGGTCTCATTTATATTATGTGTGGAATAAACTTACATAATTTCAATGTCAATTTATTTTCCATAAAACATTGATTGAAGTTGCTGAACATTTGTGATAAGGGTGTTTCTTTAGTGAAGTGTAAATCGGTTCTCTCCAGCCCAGTATGGTAGAGATGTTGTAATGTAATGTCTTGTTTAACATTTTGACTCGGTCAAAATGGAATAAAGTAAACTAAAGTAACATAAAACTAATAATTATATTTATATTTATATTTATAATTATAATTAATAATTAATAATTAAACCGACCTAGATCCATCTTAATTACGGATCTAGAGGTTGAGATGCAAACCTCTTTTAGAGTGAAAAGAGATTTGATCCCTTTCAGTGCTTGGTAGATCCAGAGTTAAAATGGATCTAGGCTGGTTGTCGGTAACACAAGTTGCAAAGAAGTGGTGGATTTTTTATTTTTATTTTTAAATACCACATTAAGAGACCGAAGTCAAAACAAGTTTGTTAATTTTAAGCAAGAAGGTTAAATTTTATGTGTAATATTGTTGCGTACTTGACTCCCATTCCTTTGGAGATGCTCAACAAATTCACTCTTGCGAGTTTGTTTGAGCTCAGATTCCTAGCACATCATGGAAATGTATATCAAATGTTTTATTTTGAAAGGAATGATTACTGATTTATATTAAGGAAAAAATGGGCTTTGGGCCAGTTCCCTTACATATTCGTAGCTTATCTGCTGTGCAATAGATTCCAGAGTCCAAAATTGACATATTCTTGCTCTATCACTATATCTATCCATTATACTGAAAACATGCTGGCTAAAGTCATGACAGAACGTACCTAATAACTTTTTATATTTACAAAACATTTAAAAACAACAAAATTTGCAGCAGTAACAGGATTCATATGATCCAAGTGCTCCTGATTCTTTATTTGACTGAAGCTCTGCATGTCCAAAGGTTGCATATGTTCAGAGGTTCCAACTTCTTGAAAGCCTTTAAATTTCTTCGTCGCTGGCTCCTCGCTGAAGATCAGTGCACCCTCACATTGCAGAAATTCATTGTCCTCTTTGTCTTCATGTCCGTTGACCTCTAGAGCAGCCAGACCTGCACATATCTCTGCCTGAAAATATTCCATGAGAGCCTTCTGAATCAACAGTTTGGAGTTGGCCAATAATTGATAGGTGGTTCACTCACTCTCCTCTGCTGAAGCTTGCCTCTGCCAGGCAACCAGAAGGCCTTCAAAGGACTCTGTCAACTTTGCCAATAACCGAACGATCTGTGCCCTTTCTTCAGCTGTTGATGGATATTTCATACTCACAGTTGAGCTTGGAGTACAATTAATGATTTTGCGAAGGAGGTAGCAATTTAAATCATAGGAATGAGAGCTCAGCGACAATAGGAAGTTGAGCTCTTGGCGCCAAAGACCAGTATATAACCATAACTCCATTCTTGCTTCTTTGCAGCTTTGAAATGCGAGGATTCGAAATCCATGCTGAGACCTTGCATTGATCCATGGAGTGTTAGGTAATAATTGCGAAGGTGTGATAAGTTATCTAGAGCTGAGTGTAGGAAGAGAGTTGAACCAATTCCCACATGTTTAACCATCTCTGGTCTCATACTAAAACGCCACCTGTGATCCTTGCTTATCTCCGAGTCACGCCAGATGTTAATGTCGACGAGACGCTTGAGGGGAATGTAAATGAAGATAACGCTATGAGCATAGTCCTTCTTGAAAGACGAGGGTTGCGAGGATTTAACGGTGTAAGCGCTCGATTGGATCCCACTTCTGTTCATTAAAATGCCACTTTCGTTTGTCCCCTATTTTTGGCTTTAAGTTAAAAACCTTAAATTTTGTATTCATGGAATTGGGGAGAAGATAGGTCTTCCATGATCTAATTCCAATTACCCTTGCTCCAATAGAGCTCCTTTATTTTTCATTGAGTCTGCCATTGCATTTTGAGATTGAAGCACGTGGAAGTTCATCATTTGGAGAGTAATCCTTTGCAAAAGAGGGGGATAGTCTTTTTGTTGCAATCCTTTCCTTTTCCTCATCCGACGAATTACCAGAAGAGAGTCTCCCTACACTGATAATTTAGATATCTTCTTTGCAATTGCAATTTCCAGTCCTTGCCATAGTGCAAGGTCCTCTGCTTGGTTATTTGATGCCTTAACCAATCCCCAAGTGTATTTAGACTCTATTTGTTCTGTAGGGTCGAAGATGAACCCACCCCCCCGGAATTGTATATCAAATGTTACAAATCCTCTTATTTGGCATTTATCCTATAAATTTCAAGTTAACAAGGTCCACATGAAATTTGTTCACCAAACAATGGGACATTCATATTTAATGATGGAGTAGGCGCTAATTGGAGCATCTTTCAATAATTGGGATACATTCATTGGTCGCCCATTCCATTTAACAACAATATGAAAATCCATAATGCATAAAGCATATGCATTATCTCCAATATAGCAAACTATGGAAATGGTTTTCGTTGGAACTTAGTAGCTTATTTGTCCACATAGGCTATAGTCCTTCAAAAAGGGGATAAAATCCCCAAACCCCCATTGTGGACGACTTTTGGGTACGTTGGGCGAAAAAGCCCAAATTTGTGGCTTTGAGTAAGACACACAACCACTTGAGAAAGTGAAACCCCTCAAGGAAGTCTATAAATAAAGGAGACTTGGATTCATTTTGGAGCATCAAGTGTGGATCATTTTATTGTTTCTTTGAGCATTAGCTCTCCTTGTCAATTTCGGTGGTGAAAGATTCAACCCTAGTTGACATCCTCCAATTTCTTCTCTTTGTTTTGGGCACAGGAAAAATATCTTTCAAGAAGCATGTTTCTATTGATTCGGTTCTGTTCTAGGCACAAGAAATATATATATTTTTTTTAAGACGGAAGGGTCTCTACTTGTTTTTTCATATTGGTTCTGGCACAAGTTTTTGTGAAGGCAATGTTGGACAAGATCCTCTAGAAAATAGTATTTAACACATTATTCCTGAAGCAATGGAGTTTGTTGAAGACAAAGAAGGAGCAAAGGCTGTGGTACAACCCTAGTGTGAGGGCCTCCAAATTATTTAGATGGGCCATGTTCTAATCTCCGATTTCTGAAGCCGAATCTAACATGGATGGTTATGAATAAGGAATCTTAAAACATAATAATAAGAAAAAAAAACTCAGTGGTATTGCGATTGCTTTCTGGGTGACACGAGGTCCTTGTGACTAAATTTGTCCTTGATTGGAGCCCTGAAGAGTGAAGTGCTAAAGCCGACGTTGCCTTCGTGTGGTGAGCAAGAGAGTTAAGTAGAATCGGAGCTCCGAAAGATTGATTGTAACACAACATCCCAGTCAATTTACCTATTCAATGATGAACGCGTAACCTTGTTGCAGAACAAATTGTGTTGCAGTGATATTTCTGTCAGGTTTTTGTGTACGCAAAGGTCTTTGCCTTGTAAGTGAGTAGAAACAGTTGTTTAATTCGAAGTCTGGAACAGGACAATTGTAACCGTGGCACAGAGTCTGCAATCCTGTGGAGCACTGAAGCTGCATGCAACTGGGATCAATTCTGTCCCACAATCGTGTCGCACAACTAACGTGTCGCAAGACAGGAAGAAAGCGGACAAGTCAAATTAGATGATTTTTGTAGTTGCTGCAAGGATAAATTTAAAATTGTGAAAATTATATGGTTTTGGTGAAAATCAGATTCGTATGGTTAGAAGTGTGTGTATATATATATATATATATATATTAAAGCATTCAAGATCCTCAGTTGTTTTTTAATTTGATTGAATTTTTTATTGATTGAACCATTGTATACGGGAATTGAATGATTGAGAAATTTAAATTTAGATGTTGTAAATTAAAGGAAAGAACTAGTTACTACAAGAAACCCCAGGGTAAAATTACCCTAGAAGATTACAGGAACATTTTGCCATTCAAGTGTAAACATTCATGTTGGAATATTATCCCATGGTTGGGATTGTTACCTATCCAATGAGCAAAGTTTCTAAGGTCCTCGCAACCTATTGGGGTTGGCACACACAAGGCAAGGACCGATTGTCACCTTTGCCCAAGTCCTTGCTATTTAGGCCCAACTTCCTCCTAAAAGGTCAAGGGAGGAGTTCCGCTTGATACAACTAACTCCAAATAAGACTAATGCCTTAAATGGGGTCAAGGAGAGGTGGAGGAGTTAATTCGTGGGGTTGTCCCATTGTTTCTGTGTATGATTATGTAGCAGAAAACTAAAACAACAAATAAAATTACACCAGATGATTTTAATATAACATGTAACCACTTAAATTTGATGCAAAGGAAAAATCCTAACCAAATTTGGTCTTATCTCTATTTTGGCTATTGGTTAAGGATTTATGGATCGAATTAGACAAGTGTCCTATTGTATTAGACTGCAAATTCTACATAAAATACAGGGACAGCAACTTAATTTATCTAATATGCTCACCCAATGAGTTCCATGGTTGGATGGTGGATGTTAAATGAGTCCTTTAAAGTTTAAACCCACTTGTCAACCTATAACAACAGGAAGAGGTAATTTCTAGCAAGCTGGAAATTGCTTTTTTTTGATAAATGAGATTGAATCCTTACAGAAAAAGTGCGCAAAAATTTCGAAGAAAAGTGGTGGCGGAGCTTGAGGTCGTTGTAGCAATTTTGTGCTCCAGCAACTAGCATCAAAGTGTCAACTTGGCTTATAGCAAGTGGCTTAGATAACCTGCTCCTCCACTTTTGTATGTACTATGTACTAGGTTCTTCATCCATTGTGTTGGTCAAGCTGTTATTTTTGCATTTATTTCCCATTATTCTCTATTTTTTGTCTTGGTGTGGTGCTATCCATCGTGTTGTGGTCATTAAGTTTGCGTCGCCTCCCTGTCTTATGTCACAACCACCCTCTCAGGCCACCCTGCTCTACTGTCATTCTGCCTCTCTTTGTGGTCAAGTGACTCCATCTCCCCCCTTTTCTCTCCTTGTCCTTATGTTTGTGCTCAACTCTTCTAGATGACACTCATCAGTTTATTTCACTCACATTTTTCCTCTTGTCTTGGACACCATGCCTTGTCAACGAGCTAGAAATCGCAGAGGCTCTTCTAGTTGGGTTGAGGGCATTTCTCGTGGATGCCAGTGTGCCCACTCTATGTTCAGTTGCCATCGACTTCACATGTAGGCTCATGGCCTCATTCAATTGGAATTAGACTATGCAACAACAAAAGCCATTACTCACAGAGACAAATTCTCAGATGTTGAAATTTTGGCCTACATCGTTGAGTGGGTTCTTGATGTTGGTCATACTTGTTGCTGATAGAGCCAATATCTTTGTACTATTGGATATTGGCATATTAAGGCTCTCCTCGACAAAGTATTACTAGAAAGAAATGAAGCTAAGAGAGAGATTTCTCTCCAACTTGATGCTATATAGGCTAAACATCAAGATATGTCTCTTGAGCACTGGGACATGGCTCTTTCGCTAGCTGAATTGAGGCCATGCTTTCTTGTTGAAAGGGCCTAGCATCACTAGGCACACCAATGACTTGTGTAGTTTACTTCATTTTCTTCCTATTAGCCATTGTTTAGCAATCACATTAACATAAAGTAAAATGCTGATAGAACATTAATAGATCGACAGAAAACAAGCCAAGACAAGAGACACTAGATGTGGCGGCTAGCCAGGGACAAACCCCAATGTGGGAAAACCCTTTGATCAATTCTTCTATAATCTTCAATAGTTCAACAGAGAGAGAAATAGTACAAATAGTACAAATATGTAATTTTATGACAGCAACAGCGAACCCTAACCAACAAAGTCAAAGCTGGTCAAACAAGATAGAATTGACCTCTAATCAGCTTGGTCAATATCCCAGTCAACTCGGCCAACAACAGCAAGAAGAGGTAGCCCAAAAACAGTCTGAAACACCTAGTCAAATGAAGTTAACCTGCTGCTAGCAATTAGGGCAATCAATGATGGTCAAACCCGAGGTCAGAATGCCTTGGTTTGTGTGCCAAAATCTACGGCCTGCCTAGGAGAGACAACCATACCAAAACTGCACTTCAAGAAAGACCACGTTGGTCAACGCTGGTCAAATATACCATCTTTAGCCCTGGTCAACGCAGTCAAATAGTTCTACGTACTCCAATCTGCGTCCTCCTACTTCGTCCTCTTTCTTCCCACGTGAGAGCTACTCCTTTGTGTGTAAACCTAAGCAACTAAGGAGAGAGAGAATATGAGAGATGAGATGAGTGAATAATGCCTCAACCTCACTTGTATTTATATGAAACGTTGAGGATGCGTGCCACACATTTAGCTGCTGGCCGACCTTGACAATTTATCAAGTAAATACAAATAAATTCATATCTCCATAAATATTTGTCAGATTCGGATGATCGTTGACGAGAGGAATCCAAGAAAAGTATCAACTGCCATAAATAAGATGACCCACATGGAGTTTGGCCCTAGTTGCCAATTTTAACACTTCCCCATGATCAACTCCATGGCTCACAGTTTTGTTAGTGACAATTCTCTTTTGGACACTTATACATTTCTTGTCTACATGGTTTACAAGCACCATTGCTACAATTTTGATTAGATTAGATATTTGTATTGTTAGGAAATTTGATGCTAGCAACATGCTCAGGGTTTGGCTTGACCATTGTTGGTTATATGTTAATTTTTGGACAAAACCCATACTTCTCTATTGCTAGTTTGGTTTCCCAAGTGGCAGACCGTGACGAATTAAAGCTAGCTATGGTTGTATGTGATGTATCTTTTTCATTGATCAATAGAATTATGAAATTTACATTAAAATGTCCACAATTTTTTCAAATCTAAGTTATACTTTATTTATGACTAGAAATACAATATTTTGACTCAAAACAGAAAATCAACAAGCAAAAAGATGATATAGCCACTAAACAAAACTTCAGAAAGTTTCTAGGATTTTGATGGTATAGCCAACAAAAAAGGTTATATTTGCATTCAACTCATTAGATACAGTGTAAGATATGCCCAATAAAATAATGTATCTATTCTTGGTTTAGATATAACATTATTTTTAATTTCTCAAAGACAAAACTTGCTATTAAAATGCAATAAATAAAAGCCAACAAGTATTTATTCCTAATTTAATGTTGAAAATTTAAAATTTTGACCTTTTTGTTTTTTGTTTTAAGTAAAGTGGTTCTTGGAATTATATCTTGTACCAAACATTGCCTACCTCACTTTGGCTTGACCATTGTTGGTTATATGTTAATTTTTGGACAAAACCCATACTTCTCTAGTGCTAGTTTGGTTTCCCAAGTGGCAGACCATGACAAATTAAAGCTAGCTATGGTTGTATGTGATGTATCTATCTTTTTCATTGATCAATAGAATTATGAAATTTACATAAAAATGCCCACAAATTTTTCAAATCTAAGTTGTACTTTATTTATGACTAAAAATGCAATATTTTGACTCAAAAAATAAGAGAAATTCGAAAATTCCTAAAAACTAAAGATTTTCGACGATGGTGATTAAAAGACAACAAAATCTTTATCAACGGTCGAGATTACTTTGACGGGGATCAAACCAACTAGCTGTTTGGAGAACTTGTCTATAAATTAGAAGCCATTTGCTTCTATAAAAGGATCTGATCTGTGAATCATGTACTAGCTCTCGAAGCTCTCTTGTAATTTTTCTAGAATAATAATAATGCAAAAATCTTTGGGGTTTTCATTGACGACAGTGTTTCTCTCCTATTTCATATGGTAATACTGCTCCTAATGTCCCATTGAATAATATTTTAGAAGTTGTTGAGCATTAACCTTCATGGAATAACTTATTGCTCAGGTATCTTGCATATTGTTATTGGATCTAAGGTAGCATTTTAATTTAATTGAATTAGCAAGTATTTCTAATTTTTGAGGATTATATTGTCATTTTATGTCTCTATCGATTTGACAACTTGATTTTGAGTGTGCAAAGATGTTTTTCGAAAAACTTAGGCGTGAGGGGAAGTCTTCGGTTAGAGTCTAGACTAGCCAACTCCCAAGGCATAAGAACTGAAGAACCTTCTTGATTGAATTCCAAGATTTATCTAACGAAGATTTTCTTGCAGGGTCTCTTGGCTAGTGCCTCATTTAAACTCGTTTATCTTTTATATACTGTGCTTATTAGATACATTTGGCTAGGAAGAGCTTATTTTTACTGATCTGGGAGTGGAGTTGGACTCGTACTCCTCAGATCTAGTAGATTTGTATTCTAATTGTATAGATTTGAAATAATTTTGGTAAAACAAATTTTGATTTTCTAACTTTTGGGGTTTTGGATATTTTATTTTTCACTTGTGCAGGTGGAGATCTAAGCCTATTCAAGAGAAAGTGTTAGGGTTTGAGATAAATCTAGGCCCTGGAGGGCAAGATCTAATCTCAAATTTTGTTTGTAGGGCCAAATAATACATGATTATTTAGAGAAAACAAAGATCTGAAGTCAACAATTTTTTTTGTGAAAATTGGGCAAGAAATTATTTAGCCTTTTAAGGCCTAATGTAGGGCCTAAAAGGCCTTTCAAAGCTCTCTGATGCCCTTAACTTCCCTCTGCTCCTCTCGACCTTCACTGTCGTGGCCTAAATCCCCATTCATTTATCTGTGGCATCCTCTTTCCAGCTCTGACGCTGCTCCTTATCCCTCATCCACAACTCCTATCTCCCTGTCGACCCTCTCCTAACCTTGCCGCTGCCCTCATCATCCTTTTCTGTTGTGTGTAGTAGCTTTCAAACCCTAACATAGCCCTACCTTCCCTGACTAGTGCCTCATTTAAACTCATTTATCTTTTATACACTGTGCTTATTAGATACATCTGGCTAGGAAGAGCTTATTTCTACTGATTTGGGAGCGGAGTTGGACTCGTACTCCTCAGATCCAGTAGATTTGTATTTTAGTTGTATAGATTTGAAATAATTTTGGTAAAACAAATCTTGATTTTCTAACTTTTGGGGTTTTGGATATTTTATTTTTCACTTGTGCAGGTGGAGATCTAAGCCTATTCAAGAGAGAGTGTTAGGGTTTGAGATAAATCTAGGCCCTGGAGGGCAAGATCTAATCTCAAATTTTGTTTGTAAGGCCAAATAATACATGATTATTTAGAGAAAACAAAGATCTGAAGTTGACAGATTTTTTTGTGAAAATTGGGCAATAATTTTTTTAGCCTTTTAAGGCCTAATGCAGGCCCTAAAAGGCCTTTCGAAGCTCTTTGTTGCCCTTAACTTCCCTCTGCTCCTCTCGACCTTCACTGTCGTGGCGTAAATCCCCATTCATTTATCCGTGGCATCCTCTTTCCAGCCCTGATGCTACTCCTTATCCCTCATCCACAACTCTTATCTCCCTGTCAACCCTCTCCTAACCTTGCCGCTGCCCTCATCATCCTTTTCTGTTGCCTGTAGCAGCTTTCAAACCCTAACATAGTCCTACCTTCCCTCTTTTTTCCTAACATTGTTCCTTACCTTCTTTCCTTCCTTTGTTGTGGCCTTCAGGCCCTTCAAAACCTCAAATGCTCCCTTCAAAACTTCAAACGTTGAGTTAACTCAAGAAATGTAGCATTCAGATCTGAGGTGGGTGATTTGGTTTGGTGATCTGAAAAGTGTCTTCAAGCCCTAGGGCTTCTTGGTGCACATCTTCTAACTCTTACCTTATTACTTTAGTCATTTAAAATTTCCATCTTACACTGAAGAATTCTTAAAACACTTGGGCATATACTTCAATTTATTTATTTTCATTTATTAAGTTATTAACTTTATGTCATATCAGCATCAACTTTAATTTATCTATTTTAATTTATTAAGTTATTAACTTTATGTCATATCAGCAACAACTTTAGGTTATTGAAGTAGTCAAATTAATCTTAGTTTATGTGTATTAATCATCCATGTATATACTTTTATCGACTAACTTTACTTTTGTTTTTAATATATATTTTTTTTATATATTATATATTTATAGTTTAAAAATATATAAAAATATTAATGGATTCAGTTAATAATACCAAAAAATGTTATTTACTTATTCATTTTATATAAATACTATATATTATAAATTTTTTATAAAAGCTATAAATTCGTAAACTTTCATATATTTTATGTTTTTAAATTATAAAAAAATATATTTGAATTTTGTACTTGACGTATTTTTGCCGTATCCGGATCCTGGATTTTCGAAAATATAGCGGATTCGGATCCAAATCTGTATCCGTATCCGAACCCTGGTAACTTAGAGACAGAGCCTTCAAGTCATCACTCTTTACTATTTTCTAGTTTGAGTAATTTCAATTCACTATTCCAATCTTCAAATTTTAGTATCTACTATTTTGCTTAGTACTAATTAGATTCTAGGATAATGAATGATAAATTTAAATCAATGTATGCAATATTTTACAATTTTTATTTTATTAAATCATTTATGATGTATGAATCAACGTATTTTATTATTGAATTTGAATTTGAGTCATACACACACACACACACACACACCCAGACATCTCCCTAACACCTTGAATGTACCTAAAATTTGGGGTGCTCCCACACGTCCCCCTTATGCATCTCCTTATTTTCATATCCCCTCGTCCCAAAAATTGGGCGGAACCTTGCTTAAAGGCTAGAGACCAAGCAAGTTTCTCTCATCAACATCAAACTATTGACCAATACCATATTCTCACCCTTAGAACCATATTGAGGAGGCAAGATGACATTATTCAAAAATCTGTTATTGCTTTGTAAACTTTTCAAAATGGTTTAAACTTAGTTCCAAGGGAAGCCCTTTTTCAGCAACTTTGAGATATTGGCATATTAATGCCCTCCTCACTACCATCATGCACCTCTATAAGTTTGTCCTTAGTCACCTCAATGCTATACTCGAGTTATTCAATTTCATTTGAAGCACCATTGGGGTGAAGCAAGGGTGATCCTCTTTCCCCAACCTTAATTGGGATTTATATTAACAAGCTAAAGTCCTTCCTATATGAGCATTTCCAGCCTAGGGATGGTTATGTTCTTCATCAAGTCTTGATCTCCATCCTCTTTGCCAATTGTGTGATCTTCTTTGCCTCCACGCTAGAGGACTTGCTAAGGAAGTTGTATGCACTATCAGCTATACACTCGAGTCATGTGGACTTCACCTACTACGGTCCTTAGTCCGAAGATGTCTTTCTATTTGGAGCATTTCTTAGAGCTACAGGATGGCCTCATCATCCAGCCCCCCTACTTGCATCGACATTGGATGCATTATCTCAAGATACCCCTAGGGCAACTTTGTGTTGACCTACACTCTCTTAGAGTCAAGACTGGGCATCATATTCCTCAATCAGACAAAATTTACCAGGCATGCCATCTTCAAGAGTCGGAGATTGAGTGTCACCTTATATTCGGATGCCTAGTTTACTATGAGATTAGAGGACGCTTCCACTATCTCTACAGGGATTCCAGGGGCTCCCTCTCTACTTTTTTCCGATACCAAGACTAGAGATGCCTAGCCCTTTTTATGAAGAAGATGTTTACTTATAGATTTCAAATCGTGCACACTTTGACTCGCCATGGAGTTCCTAGATCTAGTACCTGTTACTTCCAAGTTGTTTCGTGTGGTCGAAACAACAAGTGACACGAAGAGTCCCAATTTGCAACAGAGGGGAGAATGGTGGGACCTTAGGGTTTTCCGCAACACCCCCCCAAACGTCCATGATAGACAGGTAAATTGAAGATCATCCTGTGGATGCAATACAATGCTTCAATCAACCTACCCTCAAAGATCTAGAGATCTAGATGAAATGGCTCAACATAGAGATAGCACAAGGCACCTCTCGCTTGCCAGACCTCCTCCCAAAAACTAGACAGAGAATGATCAGAATCTTTTTCCTTCCGGCCTCAGATGTTAGGAGGAGCACTCGCTCATTTACTCCCCCTAGGATCATGCAGTTTGTTTCTCGGTTGTTCAGGAGGACCTAGACAAGAAGAGATTGCCTTTCTCGCCTCCCTCACCATTGACAATCAGGTTCGAGATGTTGACCCCATTAACTTCATCTTCAACTCACCCCTCGCTTTTCTGGAGTTGCACAGTCCAACAATAGGCATACTTCACATTTTTCATTTTTGGTCATCTCATATGACTTTATACATTCTCTATTTGTATTTTGGTTTGATGTCAATTCTATTTTAGTCATATCTTAGTCTTATTAGCTTTGGAGTTACAATGGAGTTGCATTTGCACTCCCACATGTTTTGTACTTACACTGGATGTGTCCTTTAGCCCCATTGACCTACTCTTGTGGTCACCCAAGGACATTAATAAAATTGTCTTATCTTATCCAAAATTTATGATTTTTGAAAATTAATAGTCAACCCTGACAAAACCAAGGTGATGATCTCCAGTAACTCAAAGAATGGCATCATAGACTCCCGTTAATTTTTTTCACAAGGAGGAAGTTGACATCACCATATCTTATTCTTACTTGGGAGTCCAATTTTAAAAATCTTGGTTTTGGGGAGAGGGCATTCCATGCCTGAATAAATACTGGGGCATGGGTCCCTTGTTCTCATCGAGTGACAGTGTTCCCAAAGCCACTTTCAAGATACATCTTCCAAGATGGATCTCATCGACTTTATCATTCGACCCACAAATCTTTATGCTCTGTTGTATTATCAAGAGCAAGAGAACATTCGCTCATGTCATTGTTCACACAAAGTATGCAATCGACCCCTATAGCTAAGAACCATTTTCAATGGTCTTGTTTCTACCCCAAATCCAACGTATTGTTTACTCAATAGTCAATAGGGACTGTTATCCAAACTTGGCCATTTGCTCCTCCAAGGCCTTGACCTCAATCACACCTACTAGATCGATTCATAGTTGTTGCTTTTAAAACATTTCAAGTATTCTTTTGCAACCTTTAGACACCTCTTGTCAAATAAACATGAGACTATCAAAGAAGATATTTATAAGTAATATTTGCAAATCACTTGGTTCAACCCACTAAAGGGGTTGAAGCCCAACATGGTCTTCTTCATAGAGCAGTTCTTTGAGTTATGAGATGGGTGATTGTTCAACCCCCTTACACGCTACAACAATATATGCATACACTCATGATTCCTATAAGCTAAGTTTGAGTGAGTTCATATTGGCTTCAGATAAAGGCTAGGCATCAAATTCCATGGGAAGGAAAGATTTGCTAGCTATGTCACATGCAAGAGGCCAAGAAAAAAGAGTGCTTTATTTTCTAATGTCCTATATACTATGAGATGTGGAAACTATTTTATTGCCTCTCCATGGAGTCCTACAACTCCCTCTACATAATTTTCAAGTAACCAAATCAACAGTACTTACCCTTGTTTATAAGGGAGGCAATAGGTCTCTAATTATCTATGCTTAAACCAAACCCCTAAGCAAACATGACTCAAACAATTACGTCCTTTTTTCTATCCTCCTAGTGGTCAAGGACACCTAAAACCAAGCAGTGAACAACATGATTCCAACAAGGACCTAATCAGTGACATCTCAAGGAGTCACCTTCACCCCATAGCAAGACTCATTTGATGTCGCAAACTCAGATATTGAGATAAGGCTCATACCTTCAACAAGCAATCTTTTACTTCCAAACAACAGTAGAAGGTACCTTCATTGAGATAGCAAGACACACCATGGACCAACATTTTTGGATAGCCTTTTATCATAAGTTTTTTCTCTTCAACATTGTATGCTAGGAGAGGAAAAACTACAAGAATAGACGAACCAAAACAAAGTTGTGTTTCGTCATCCCTTTTAAGGAATGCATCTAATAACCATTGACCTTCACGCTCTCCTTTTATTGGTACCCTCCTCTGAGGTATCTCTCCAAGGAATTTGTGTTTTGCAACTTTTGTCACTTAGTAGTTCATGCATCACTCCAAATTTTCCATGAATGCTTTCTTTCCTAGATATTAGAGCTTAGATCTTAGATTAGATCTACTTTCAGTGACTCTTTCACTGAATCACTCCCACAATGTATTGATAAGGGGCAACTCAAATGGTGATGGCGATGATACAAAGTATTATGTAAAGTATGAGATCCAAGGTTCAAATGCCATTGATTTACTTTTAAAATTAAAGATATATAACAAACAAAAAATTATTAAAAAAAATGATATTATTAAACTAAGCAATTCCATTGACCTATTTATGATCACTTGGTGGACAATAATAAAACTAACTTATCTTCCCCTTCTAAAAATTTCAAGTAATAAAAGTGTGCCCTCGAGTGTTTGGACCTCGCATGAAATACAACATTCTTAGCTAAATGTACCACATTTATATTATCAAAAAACATAGATGTTGGTGAATCATGTATCACATAAATGTCTACTAAAATAGTCAATGAGTCAATGGCAATAGTACTTCACATGCTGTAATTATAGCACCCATATATCCAACTTCAAGGGAAGACAATGATATTGTTTATGCTGGAAAATGTAACTAGGTTTGGTCTTCATTAATGTATTTGATTCATCATGAAATATACTTGTCAAAAGAATAAAGAAAGGAATTTTTATTATTATATCAATAACTTATTAAAGAATGGGTTTCATGCTTGGGTCATCATTATATTAGTCAAAGTCCCCATTGTAGACTTCTAGAATTGATATCGAGTCTATAGAGTCATTGTACATTTAAAGAGACCCTTCCTGGGCTTTTGAATCATGTAAAATGGTTTATTATTGAGTCAAATATAATTTATGTGACCTCCACACCAAGTCGGCCTAGAAGAGATCAAGTCAGCCTAAGGACACCAATTTGACCTCACTTGGAGCCTTTAAATAGAAGGAAGTCAAATTCATCTGGAGCATCTCATCTCAAGATAGTTTGATATCTCTAAAGAAGTTGGAGAAGTGTGAAGTGGGTAAAAGGAAGCAAAAGGAAGTGAGAGTTGGGTCAAGTCTAAGGAGAAGAAGAAAATTGAAATTTTGGAGCTACTCTCTCTCTATTTCGTACCCTAGATTGGGAGATCGAAGTCTTCCAAGTATTGATGTTGCTAGTTGCTGCTCAATGCCGTAAGTTGTTGCATAGTCGAAGTTATTAGGGAGGAAGTGTTGCTACAAAGGGGTCGAAGATTTGGAAGGCTGACTTGGTGTGAAGGGAAGGTTTGGTCTTTGTCTAGATTGAAGAGTCTCAAAGAATAATATTGAAGGAAGAGAATTTTTTCACTGGGTTTTCCCCTCGAAGGAGGTTTTGCCCTGGCATAGTGCCTATATCTTGTGTCTCTTGTTTTGTGATCTTCATACACACATAATATGGTAATTGCTTAATGAAAGGTAAGATAATAAATAAGTAAAAAAGCCAACATAACTCACAAGTAATTATCAAGAAAGAGGAATCAAACCCTAATCTACGTGTATTAATTTCTCAATATGGTATCAAAGCTAAGGTCAGGAAAAGTTGAAGATCACTATGTTGCCATGGATTCTCCCTTTTTGATAAACTACATGAAGATGGGTATCAACACTGCTGGAAGCTTGATCAAGAAAGTCATCAACTACTTATTCAACAAAGTCAAAAGTGAAGGATTCTTGGTTGCTCTTAAAGGTTCTCTTAGTGATGACAATGCATAGATCATTGATAGTGGAGCATCAAGGCACATGACAGGAGAAAGTAAACAACTCCATACACTATCAAAGGAGCCATCTTCTCATGCAGTGGAATTGGGTGACAACAAAAGCTATGATGTTAGACGCCTAGGACCAACATTGTTGAAACTGGAAAATGGATCGAAGTTGCACCTCAACAACATTCTATACGTTCTAGGTTTGAAAAAGAATTTGCTTTCTTTTTCTTGTTTAGAAGATAAAGGGGATAGAGTTGCTTTTGTTGATGGAAACGTATTGGTTTGGGGAAAAGACTAGCATTGATAAAGCTAGGGTTATTGGAGTTCGTGAAGGTACCCTTTATATGGTTATCACACCGCCTCCTCAAGCTTTGGTTCACATGGAAATCAATCCCCTTGAGCTATGCCATAGGAGCTATGTTCATCTACATTATAACGTCATCCCTACTCTTAGTCAATTGGTTCATGGCATCCCCAATATGAAGTTAGATCATGAAGGTGTATGCAAGGGATTCTCTTTGGGAAAACATACAAGAAAGCCATTTCTGAATAGTGAAACTAGGTCCAAAGAGATGTTAGACCTCATCCATTTTGATATGTGTGGGCCCATGTGTGACAAATCACTTGGAGGTCATCTATACTAAGTAACATTCATTGATGACCATTCTAGAAAGACATGGCTCTACCTTCTCAAAACAAAAGATGAAGTATTTGAAAAGTTCTACGGAATTGATTGCGTATTGTAAGGAAGCAGGAATTAAGAGGGAGCTCATTGGTCCCTATTATCTTGAACAAAATGGAGTGGTCGAAAGGAAGAATAGGTCAATTGAAGAAGGCATTCGAACAATGCTTCTTGATCAAGACCTACCAAAATTCTTATGGGGAGAAGCAACAATGATAGTTGTGTACATTCAAAATAGAAGTCCTCATAGAAGTGTTAACAATATAACACCCGAAAAAGTATTCACAAGAAAGAAGCCAAGTGTGGATCACCTTCGAATCTTTGGAAGTCCAGCATACATCCATGTTCCAAAGGACAAGCGAAAGAAGTTGGATTCTACAATTATCAAAGGAATATTCGTTGGATATAGTCTCTCCTCAAAAGCATGTAGAATCTACATTAAGGAAGACATATCAAAGTAAGCAGGGATGTCATATTCAATGAAAATCAAGCCTACAAGAAATCAAAAGATATTCATATTGATTTTGATGACGTAGAAGTTCCAATATTTGAAGAAGAAGAAGAAGATCATCATGAAAACCCTACTACAAATCAAGAACAAGAAGGACCAAAGTGAGCCTATTCAATCGGTGGTCATCCCAACCACAAGGAAAAGGCCAAATTGGTTAAAAGCTACATTAGAAGATGTTGAAGGAAATGAAGTTGCAAAAGGAACATTCAGGGAAAGTAAGAGATTGAAAAGATATTTTGATTATGTTGCATACATGAGAAAGTTAATTGAAGTTGAACCACCTACATTCAAGGAAGTTGCTCATCAAGAGGTTTGGAAGAAAGCTATACAAGAAGAATATCAATCCATCATGAAGAATGGGGTTTGGGAAATTGTTCCTAGACCTAGTGACAAATTGGTTGTCACCTCCAAATGGATCGATAAGGTCAAACACGTTGTTGATGGAAGTATATACAAGTACAAAGCTAGATTCGTTGCAAGGGGTTTCTCTCAAAAGGAAGGCATTGATTATGAAGAAACCTTTGCACCCACAACAAGGTACACTACCATTAGATCTTTAATTTCATTGGTTGCTACAATGGGTTGAAATATCCATCAAATGGATGTGAAGGCTGCCTTTCTGAATGGGACCATTGATGAGGAAGTGTATATCAAACAACCCGAAGGCTTTGAAGTTAATAACAGGGACTTGTGTTTGTAAACTCAAGAAAGCCCCCTATATGGTTTGAAGCAAGCACCTAGGGCATGGTATGCAAGAATGGATGCATATATCCTTAGAATTGGGTTCGTAAAGAGTTCTGCTAATCCAAATCTCTACATCAAGGTC
>APFE030539309.1:128088-205846 GCA_000404065.3 Pinus taeda | reverse complement strand
AGTCACTAACATACCCTAAAAGTAAATTAAAAAACAAATTAAAAAAAAAATAAAAAAAACACAAGTTAATGAGGAAACGTGGGTCGTACGGCCCTGAAACGCGTTTCCGGTTGTACTGGCCACGTTTCCGTTTCGGGAAACATGGCAATACGGCCGGGAACGCGTTTCACGACCGTACCAAACACGTTTCGCCGTTTCGTACCCGTTTCCGTATGGAAACTGACCTCTATACCACGTTTCCTGCAACATAGAAGGACACCAATTCGACCTCACTTGGAGCCTATAAATATAAGGAAGTCGAATTCATTTTGAGCATCTCACTCAAGCTAGTTCGATATCTCTAAGGGAGCTGTAAAAGTGCGAAGTCGGTAAAAGGAAGCAAAAAGAAGTGCGAGTTGGGTCAAGTCTAAGGCGAATAAGAAAATCGAAATTTTGGAGCTACTCTCTTTGTTTAATGCCCTAGTTTGGGAGATTGAAGTCTTCCAAGTATTGATGCTCCCAGTTTTTGCTTGATGTTGTAAGTTGCTGCATAGTCAAAGTTGTTGGGGAGGAAGTGTTGCTACAGAGGGGTTGAAGATCTGGAACGCTGACTTGGTGTGGAGCGAAGGTTTGGTCTTTGTCTAGGTTGAAGAGTCTCAAAGAATATTATTGAAGGAAGAGAATTTTTTGACTAGTTTTTCCCCTCGACGGGGGTTTTGCCCTAGCATAGTGCCTTACTTCTTGTGTCTTTTGTTTTGTGATATTCATACACACATAATATGGTAATTGCTTGATGAAAGATAAGATAATAAAGAATTAAAAGAAGCCAACATAACTCACAAGTAATTATCAAGAAAGAGGAATCAAACCCTAATATACTTGTATTGATTTGTCAACAGTTTATTACCTTTTACAATTTCCATGAGATCAACGTTGATCACAAGTAAATGCATAAGAAAATGCCAACTTATTGTTGTCCACACATCCATCCCAAGACAAAATCCATGTATCCAATTAACTCAAACTTTTTGTTCCTATTGCCTCAAAATCTAGCAGGTCTTGTGAGGGGGCTCACAAGACAAGAACTAGACCAAGGGACAACACTGAGGTGGAGGCACGCCAAACTACAACACACCACCTCTTGCTTTTTAGTGGATTTGCACCACAAGGGATGCTTCCTATTATAAGTCACCTAGTAGGTATTCTAGGGCGAAGGTTCAGACGTGACAAATGGGATAAGCTCATGAAGGACACTCAAACTAAGAACATGGCAAAATCCAATAAGACAAGGAATAACATGCTCTTTAAGTGGCCTCTCAAAAGGCACTTATGATCAAGGGTTTAAGGAATAATCAAATAATGGCTTACCAAGTTGCATAAGGCCAAGAAAATCAACAAACAAATTAGAAGCCGTCAACAAGGCCTGATTTGAAGCATTGGTGCTAGGTTAGGGTTTCCCTAGGGGCAAAATTACCTGGGGCTTGTGACAACAACCCTAAGGAGGCAAAATTAATTGTGGAAAAAGCTAGATTTTCATGCAAGGAGACTTAGTCCACGCGTATGACCTCACAACAAGCCAATGCACGCCTCCTTGTTGAATTCAGCCTTATGCCCTAACTTAGTGGCTTGCCTTGCAGGGCCAAAAATGTAGTAGATAGAAATAAAATAGGTTTAACAAGTTTTTAATGAGGTGTGATCACCTATGTGGAAGCTAGTGCCTATTCCTTTGGTGATGGAGTCTAAGGGAAACCTACTTACGGAGATATCAAACCCTAAGAAGGGAGTAAGGGCAAGAAAAAACCCTAGTTACCACTTATGAGGAGATAAAATCATGAGGAAAGCTTACTTGAAGGTCCTCAAGGATGTACATAGGACATACAATACTTTGCCAAGATTCCATTGAAACATATACAATTTAACAAGAACATAGCCCTAGCAACAATTATTCTATGCAATAACCATAAAAAAGATAATCAACAAAAAAACAAACAAGATATGCATGAACAAGACCTTTATTCTCCCAAAGTGGTGTCTCCACAACAAGAGCTAGTCTCCAAGGTCAAAGTTATCCACAAATATCACATCTCCACAAGAATAGAAGCTACAACAGCTAGGCCAAAATTCTCTAGGGAGGCTGAAATAGTCCACAAGTGATGATGAGAATCAAATGTGAGTTGACCTCTATTTATATGAGGTCTACCTCAACTAATATTAGCCTAAGAAGCCCCAAAAACAAGTTTGACAACAAGTAAACCTTGGCTTAGAAGCCAACCCATTAGCTCAATGTTAAAACATGCCATAAAGTTTTGAAAAAGGTACCAAGGAGGCGTTTCCTAGTGCTTTTTGCCTAAGCCTAGGAAAACAAGTGAACCTACCTTGTTATTGTGACTTTATGTGATTATTAAAGTCATGTGACTTTTTAGTCACTTTATGAGTTGTAAAAATACATTGTACTTTATAATATTAAAGTGACTTTACGAGACAAAAAAGTGCATGGTATAACAAGTTATTAAAGTGACTAGAGGGGATCATTAATGAAGGGGGAGACATGAGAGGGGGTCAATGTGAGATTAGATCTCCACCCTTGATCAAGAGAAGTTGAGATCTAATCTCGACCCTTGATCTTAGGGATAGATCTTCTCATCCTCATGGAGACTAAAAAGGAGGAAAAAGGAAAAAGGATTCTCATTCTTCATGTGTAGCTTTTTGAGAAGAGAAGAGAGGAGAAGTTGAGATAGCCATTATTTGTGGAAAGAGAGACCGTATTGCAACAAGGAGAAGACCACACACAAGCTCGAATTCCTAGGTAGGGTTGTAGCACGTAAATCGAGGAAGAGTGGGAGGTATAGCAGTGATCTCCAGTGCAAATTTTGACGCTGCTTCAAAACAAATTTCAAGTCAAAAAAGTGTTGAACGACAGAATGAATTTTGAGGTCTGATAGTGCTAGTTTGTGGCACGAAATTTAAGGGACAAAGGTTTGACAGCGTTGAGAATTGTAGCTTGGGAGGTACTTCAAACCTTACGCTTGAGGGTTGTGGAGGAGTTGGCACACAAGTATGGCTTGTGGGCGTGAAACCTAAGCTTGTGGGCTTTGCACCCGAGCATATGGGTGTGAATCCATGAGGAGATTTCTACATGTGATGGATGGAGATGATAGAGGACGCATATACGAATTGGATGCAATGAAAATCATCCAAATCTGAGTTGTAGAAGTCAAGATATGAATTTTTTAAGTTAAGTGTGGGAAAATTGTCTAGAGAATTCAAGTCGGCCTTGACATGAGGTGATCCTTTGTTGGGCTAGACGTTGCCCTAGGAAAAGACATAAATAGAGGGCTTGTGTGAGATCATTTCACATCCAAGTCAGTGATCAAGTACCTCTGAAATAGGACAGTGAAGTCTGAGGCTAGGAAGACAAGTTTGTGGAGGCTTTTATATTGTTGTTGAGGAGCGGATTTCTTAAGGAGTTGGGTCGTAGGTATCTAACGTTTAAAGGCAGTGTGTTAGGAGGCCTAGAGGACGAGTCTTGGGATTGTTTATGGAGCGGATCCCTTGCAGAAACTAGGTTGCATTTCTGAGGTATGTTGTGAGCCTTTTTGTGATATTTTGGTGTGTTATATGTCTTTGTATGGACCGCAGGAGAGTGTTGTAGGTACAACATTGTGAGGAGGTTATTTGTAGGGTCATGTGGCATGAAGCCTTGTGAGGGTCTCCTCACTAAGTCGCATTTGTTGAAGGGAGTCAGCGACCTGAACAAAGGCATTCTCCTTGAGTTTAAGGCAGATTCATCATGTTGTTGTGAGCAAGTTGTTGTAGGGTGCTTTGAGGAGGAGCCTTGTGCCCTAATACAATGTTTTGAAGGTTTAGAAGGACAATAAAGGTGACAACTTACTTGGAGAAGTTAACATAGGTCTAGAGTAGAGGTTTAGGGTAGTTGGTGTGCCCTAACCAATCTTCTATAATGCACAGAAATCGAGGCAAGGTGGCAGCAACAGGGAGTTTTAGATGTCATCTTGTTTGATGATTGGATGCTAGAGGATGAGTGTCCTAGGAGAGGACAAATTGTAGAAGTATGTTAGCAGCAAAGGGGAAGGGTCTTCATAGGTGTTGGATGCCCTACCTAGGAGCAGATGCTACAACAAGGATAGGTCACTCATGGACTGTTGGAGGGCGGCGTGAGAGTGGACCAAGTGTAAGCCTAGGAGAGGCAGTTTGTTTGGAGTTCATAAGTCTTATCAGCCAGAGGAGCAAGTTGTAACAGACGTTGTTCATTGTTAGAGAAGAGACCTGCAACAGTGATAGGTGGCAGCCATTCGTGCCTTATGTTAGTCTTCATTGGAGCAACGCAAAAAGGCTATAGTGGGTTGAAGTCCTTGAGTAGCTGAGGAGCATTAGTGGGCAGTTGTGAGTTATTCACAAATGGAGTTGTGAACAACTCGACAAGAGTCTCGATGTGTTGTGCCCTTAATGGGCTAAGGCACAACTAATGAGCAAATTGGATAGCCGAGGTTCAATGATCAAATGACTTGGATCATTAATAGAGGCAATGTTGCAGATCAGGAGCCGAATGACCAGGCAGGTACAAGGTACAACCAAAAGGAGTTGTGATTGCATGCTACATCAACGAGATCATCATAGTATCTTGTTGATAGTAGATTGGTTGTCGATGGACTAACACCATGGCTCAATTTTTGTATCCTTGTATCAGTGGATGTATGAGGGCCATTATCTCTGGTACGGGAGCCCTAGATTGTTGTATTATTCAAGTTTATTAATATAACAAAGTTGGGTTATCATACAAATTTGTGTAAAAATTTATCTATATTTTGTGCACTAGTAGATTTAATGTTGTTTATCTTCCGCTATGCAAAGTAGCTTCGTTGTGATTCTTGGTTTGGTAGAGTCAGTGATCTAAGATTCTATCCTAGACACCAGGATCGTGGAAAAACAACATGGTATTAGAGCATGTTTGAGCTACTTTGAGGGATAGTGAATCAGAATGTGCACAACGAAGCAACTCAGAGGGAGTTGTCGGTGTCTAGGTCACGGAGTAGAAAGTTCAGCTGAATACATGGAGATGTGGTTTTGAGTCTTGACTGGCTTGGCAGCGAGATTGGCTAGGAGTTCTGGTCAATTAGTGGTGAGCCTAGTGAATAAAAGTTTGTTGTAGTATAGGTTTTGATCGTGGACTTCTCATGACTTGTCATCAATGGTTGGGATAGCTCGAGGATTGCTTTGGCATGGATGAGATCAGAATGATCGAGATTGCTTCATGTGATGGATTACAAATTGGCAGGCTAGCTTGTTCATCGAATCATGATGTTGCATGTCTGAGATTGGAGGGATTTGCACGAGTGGTATTTAATCTAGGAGGATAAGTGCCTACAGGACTAAACCAGTGGAGATCGTGTAGGCTCATAGTACGTCTAGCCTCAGAGGGAGTAGCCCTATGGAGGTTCGGGATCTTTAGTTTCAGATGTGATGAGGCAGAGGCACTGCCGAGATTGTAGGGTTCATTCTACAGAGTATGCTACAGTGATGGACACTAGATGGGCTAGTGTCGTCGGTAATGATGATGGAGACTTCCTATGTTGAAAGTACCTCCCTCACTAAGAGGGGGTGGTGAGATTTGTAGCTTGGGAGGTTCTCCAAACCTTAGGCTTGAGGGTTGTGGAGGAGTTGGTGCACAAGTATGGCTTGTGGGCATGAAACCGAAGCCTGTGGGCTTTGCACTCGAGCATATGGGTGTGAATTGTTAGTTTTTGGTAGCATCGGAAGTGCTCTAGCCTTGAAAATTGGTGGAGAGGCTAAGGCACATGAGTTCTAAAGAACCCAGTAACAGTTTGGTGAAATTCAACTCGGATTGTATTTTATTAAAATAATTAATATTTTTAATGGGGTTCCTAAGTCTAAACTTACGAAAATTAAAATATTAATGGGCATTAGTCAAAATATGGGCGAGAATGATCTAGAAGGTGGATCAAGTCATGTTTTAATCTTAGCCGTTGATTAGAGACTTAATCTCGGTCGTTGAAGACTCAACAGGAAAAGTATAAAATGGAGGCTTGGGGTTCATTTGGAAACACACACTTAGAGATTGAGGAAATCGATTTTTTGAGGTGATAAGTTCTCGGGAGGAAAATCGATTGGAGAGATCTTGTAGCAGAGGGGCAGTGAGAATCCGGGAGAAGGACTTTCCAGAGAATACTGACAAAGAGGCAGAGAGAGCTTGCAGAGAGGCAGCGTAGTAGCTGGGAGATCTGATGCAAAAAAGTTGCCTGTCACACAGAATCCAGAACTGCTAGAACAACGGAAATTGTCGGAACTATCAGGAACTGCTAGAATAGGCGGGAGGGTTGATGCAAAGGTAGCGCAGTAGCCGGGAGAGCTGACACAAAAAAGCTTCATGTCACGCAGAATCCAGAACTGTCGGAACTGCTAGAATTGCGGGAACCGTCGAAATTATCAGGAACTATCGAAACTTCCAGAACAACCGGGAGAGTGGACGCAAAGGGTAGAGAAGGTGACACAGGGTTGACGCAGAGCTAGTGTAGAAATAGTCAGGTTTAACCAGTCTTGTGCCGAATCAGTCGAAATTCTGCCAGGTAATGTGAGGTAAAACTCACTCAGATTTTCTGCCAATATTTTCTCTGTAAAGGATTGCTAGATGAACATCCTAGATTTGTATTCAGATATTTCGCCTGCATAATAATAAACCCTCAGAACTGTTGCACCAGTTTTCCCGCATTGGGTTTTTCTAGGGACAATTGTGTCCAAAAATAAATGTCCTATGTATCTTGTCCTTTGGTATGTTTTCTGTTTCATGAGATCAAATATTTAATTAGTGTAGGCTGCACAAGTAATTTGCTTCATTTTAAAAGTTAGGCAGGTGAAGTATATTCAGATTTGTTACAGTAGGAGTTCTTTGAGTGTAAGAATTTTCACATGGCATCAGAGCATTGATTTTGAAACAGGAAGAGTAGATCCATTGCTCAGCAGTGAGGCTAAAAGTTGCACTTGGCAGCGATTCAAATCCCCATGAAGGGATTGTGCAATCCTTGACAGGAAGCGGATCCGAGGAAATCTCTCTTTGAGTGAGACGACAAAGAGGTACGATTTCTAGTTCGTGAGTTTGCAGAGGCAGAGGGGATGACGCAGAGCCTCAGGAAAGTGCTTGAAGGGCGCAATTTCTGTCAGGGCAGAAATCCACTGGAAAAGAACGAAGAAACGTAGAAGGGGAATTTTCTCCTCAGAGAACTTTCTGCCAAAAAGTTCGAATTTCTCACTCGCTGAGCTGCTGAGCAGTGCTAAGCAATGACTAGAGGAGTTAGTTCGACAGTTGGGTGAGATGGCATCACATGGGCTCAGAGATCAGAACAGGTTGGAAGGTGCTTCCAACTATGTCATATGAAAGACCAAAATCTTAGTTGTTCTGGAGGAATATAATCTCGAGGCCTACGTCAATAGTATTGTAGTTGTTCCTACTGACAACGATCAAAAGAAAAAGTACAAGGCCGAGCAGGGAAGGCAAAGAGGTTCATTCTCGATGGAGTTCGAGCTCATGTGGTCTCACACTTGTAGGGCAAGGATACAGCCCAAGAGATGTGGGAAGCCTTGTCATCTTTGTTTCCGAACAACGGAAGATGTATTTGGAGCAGAAGTTGTAGCGAATCTTGATGCAGAAAGGAGAAGGGGTGAACCTCCATCTTCAACGTCTTCAGGACACTAGAGACGAGCTTACTGCAGTGGGGTCCTCTCCTCAGCCAACCGCGATGGTGAGGATAGCCTTGAATGGAGTCTCGGATCAATTGCAGTTTTTGACCAAAGCATATTGGGCAGAGAAAAACTACCTTGATGGGAGATGTGGGCGGCTCTTCAATAGGAGGAGTTAAGGAGGGACCTAGTGAAGGTCAACCTCAATGGCAGCAGGGGGAGTAGCTCAAAGACGAAGGAGGAGGAGGAAAACACAACTTTCTCATCAAAGGGACAACATAAGTCGAAACAAAAGGAGGACATTTTGAAGGTGAAATGTTTCAGTTGTGGCGAGATGGGCCACAATGCATCCCAATGTCCTTTGAAGAAAAAGGATAAGGATGGGAACCATGACCTTAAGGCTGTTTCAACAAATATTTTGATGAGGATGAGTTTGCCATTAGTGCCCACGCATCTCCAGGAGGGAGATGGGGTGATATTGCGCTGTAGTCGGGAGGACTACATGCGGGCATGGTCCTTGAGGAGTCCACCTCTTGGATCAATTCCTTGCTATGGGAGCCCAAGCTTCAGCAATAGCGAGGTGGACTTAGTGTCAGATGATGCAGCAAATTGTTTGGAGGATAGATGCAGTAGCTAGGGACTAGAGATTGATCAGCGCAAAGCAAAGTTTGGCAGTAGTGAAGTGGGCACAATGCAGGAGTCAACAACAGCGCAAAAGATTCAGAGGGTCTAAATCAGCAACAGTCAGATTCCAACATTCATTGTATTTTGTTGAACACAGTTAAGTTCAACTAATTTTGGATGTTTTTCAGTTGCTTCTCTTAGCAACTGAGTTGCAGTACAGATGTAGTGTTAGCAGTGGCAATGCTAGCAGCATAGTAGATGTAGTGTTTGAGAGGGCGTTGTAGTACAGATGCAACAGTAGCAATGGTAGTGTCATGGCCAACAAAACAGTAGCAGCAATAGCATAGTATTGATGGCAGCAACAATGCAAAAAGGAGGTGCTTCAGAAACAGAGCAACATGCAGGTGGACATTGTCGCTGGAGCACTTTCCTCGCTAAGAGGGATTGTTAGTTTTTGGTAGCATTAGAAGTGCTGTAGCCTTGAAAATTGGTGGAGAGGCTAAGGCACATGAGTTCTAAAGAACCCAAAAACCGTTTGGTGAAATTCCACCCGGATTGTATTTATTAAAATAATTAATATTTTTAATGGGGTTCCAAAGTCTAAACTTAGGGAAATTAAATTATTTAAGGGCATTAATCAAAATATGGGTGAGAATGATTTAGAAGGCGGATCAAGTCATGTTCTAATCTAAGTCGTTGATTAGAGACTTAATCTCGACTATTGAAGACAATATAAAATGGAGGCTTGGGGTTCATTTGGAAACACACACATAGAGATTGAGGAAATTGATTTTCTGAGGTGAGAAGTTCTCAAGAGGAAAATCGATTGGGGAGATCGTATAGCTGAGGGGTAGTGAGGATCCGGGAAAAGGACTTTTGGGAGAATACTGACAGAGAGGCAAAGAGAGCTTGCAGAGAGTTAGTGCAGTAGTGGGGAGAGTTGACGCAGAAAAGTTGAATGTCACGCAAAATCCAAAACTGTCGAAATAGCTGAAACTGTCCGGAACTACCGGAACAGTCGAGAGAGCTGACTTAGAGGCAACGCAGTAGCCGAGAGAGTTGAGGCAGCGCAGTAGAGGGGAGAGTTGATGCAGAAAAGCTGCGTGTGACTTAGAATCCAAAACTGTTGTAACTGCCAAGAACTGTCGGAACAACTGGGAGAGCTAACGCAAAGGGCAGAGAAGGTGATGCAAGGTTGACAGAGAGCTAGATAAAAAATAATCGGGGTTAACCAATCTTGTGTCGGATCAGCCAGAATTCTGTCGGGTGGAGTGAGGTAAAACTCACTAAGATTTTCCACCAGTATTTTCTCTGTAAAGGATTGCTAGATGAGCATCCTAGATTTGTATTCAAATATTTCTCCTGCATAATAATAAACCCTCAAAGCTGCTACACCGGTTTTCTCGCATTGGGTTTTTCCAGGGACTATTATGTCCTATGTATCTTGTTATTTGCTCTGTTTTTTGTTTCATGAGATCAAATATTTAGTTAGTGTAGGCTGCATAAGTAATTTGCTTCAGTATTCAGAAGAATAACTTGATGAATGTAATTTAAAAATCAAGTAGGTGAAGTAGATTCAGAATTGCTGCAGTCGGTGTTCTTCGACTGTAGGAATTTTCACATGAATCCATGAGGAGATTTCTACATGTGATGGATGGAGATGATAGAGGACGCAAATACGAACCAGACGCAACAAAAATCATCCAAATCCAAGTTGTAGAAGTCAAGATATGAATTTTTTAAGTTGAGCGTGAGAAAATTGTCTAGAGAAGTCAAGTCGGCCTTGACATGAGGTGACCCTTTGTTGGGCTAGACGTTGCCCTAGGAAAAGATATAAATAAAGGGCTTGTGTCAAAGCATTTCACATCCAAGTCAATCATCAAATAACTCTGAAATAGGACAGCGAAGTCTGAGGCTAGTAAGACGAGTTTGTGGAGGCTTTTGGATTGTTGTTGAGGAGCAGATTTCTTAAGGAGTTGGGCTGTCGGTATCTAAGGTCTAAAGGCAGGTTGTGAGGAGGCCTAAAGAACAAGTCTTGGACTATTTATGGAGTGAATCCCTTGCAGAAACTAGTCCACATTTCTGAGGCATGTTGTGAGGCTTTTATGTGCTATTTTGGTGTGTTATATGTCTCTGAGAGTGTTGTAGGTACAACACTGTGAGGAGGTTATTTGTAGGGCCGTGAAGCCTTGTGAGGGTCTCCTCACTGAGCCACGGCTATTGAAGAGAGGTTGCACCCTAAACAGAGGGATTCTCCTTCATGTTGTTGTGACTAGGTTTTTGTAGGGTCTGTTGAGGAGGAGCCTTGTGCCCTAATATAGTGTTTTGAAGGTTTAAAAGGATAGCAAAGGTGACAACCTAATTGGATAAGTTAACACAGGTCTAGAGCAGAGGTTTAGGGCAATTGGTGTGCCCTAACTAGTCTTTTAGAATGCATAGAAATTGAGGCAAGGTAGCAGCAACAAGGAGTTGCAAATGTCATCTTGTTTGGTGATTGGATGTTAAAGGATGAGTGTCCTAGGAGAGGACAAATTGTAGAAGTGTGTTAGCAGCAAAGAGGAAGGGTCTTCACAAGTGTTGGATGCCCTAACTAGGAGTAGATGCTACAACAAGGATTGGTCACTGGTGGGCTGTTGGAGGGTAGCGTGAAAGTGGATCAAGTGTAGGCCTAGGAGAGGTAGTTTGTTGGAGCTCATATGTTTGATCAGTCAAAGGAGCAATTTGTGACAACCCATGTTCATTGTTGGAGAAGAGACCTGCAACAGTGATAGGGGGCAACCTTTTGTGCCCTATGTTAGTCTTCATTAGACCAGCGCGGGAAGATTATAGTAGGCTGAAGTCCCTGAGTATTTGAGGAGCAGTAGTGGGTAGTTGTGAGTTGTTCACAAACGGAGTTGTGAACAACTCGCCAATCGTCTTGATATGTTGTGCCCTTGATGGAATAAGGCACAAATTGTGAGGAGATTGTATAGTGGAGGTTCAGTGGCCAGATGGACTTGGATTGTTGATAGAGGCAATGTTGCAGATTGGGAGTCGAAGTACCGGGCAAGTACAGGGCATGACCAAGACAAGCTATGATCGCATGCTACATCATCCAGATGGTCAAAGCATCTTGTTGAGGGTAGTCTGGTTGTCGATGGACTGACACCAAGCCTCAATTTTTGTATCTTTATATCAGTGGATGTATGAGGGCCATTATCCCTAGTACGGGAGCCCTAGACTATTGTATTATTCAAGTTGATTAATATAACGAAGTTGGGTTATTGTACAAAACTGTCTAAAAAATTCTCTATATTTTGTGCACTAGTAGATTACTGTTATTTATATTATGTTGTGCAAAGTAGCTTCGTTGTGATTCTTGGTTTGGTAGCGTCAGTGATCTAAGATTCTATACTATACACTAGGATCGTGGAAAAACAACAGACAACAACACAAATTTCGAGGCAGGTAATTCTAACAGTGGCACAAAATTCAAGGGCATTTATTGTGGTCTATGACATGATTTTCATGGCAGAGAAGAACTAACTGTGGCCTGAAATTTGTGGCAGTCAAAGTCTAGACAGTGGCACGAATTTCTTGACAACAACCCAAAAATCAAAGAGTTGACTTGAATTTCAACAAGGGAGATAAGTACCTTGTTGCATATTTGATGCTATAAAATATCTCTGAGAAAGGCAAATAAAATCCTCTTCCTATTGGTTTTCCTTTTGGGGTTTTTCGAGGGTCAGATTGACTAAAAAATCAGTGTCTAAATTTTTGTGCACGCTTGTGATATTATCAGTTGATGTGAAAAAAGTGGTGGTAGCTTCTATTGTTTTAATTGAATTTAATATTCAAGTTTAAATCTTAGAATTGAACATGGGGTTTGGGCATTAAACTTGATATGCAAAACGACTTAAAACTAGATGGGGCTATAAGACAAATTTCTACATTATGCACACACATGAGTTGTAAGCCTCAAAAATGCTAACATCATGCCCTTTTTGAGGGCCAAATGTCATGTCATGGTGAGATGAAGGCTGAAAATGTGTCTTTGTGCCAGAATAATCCATCATTTGACGAGCGTACCTCAAATCATCCTTAGGGGTCCCAAATCTAACTAGGGTGTTAAAATGGCATCTCCATGGACCTTAAATGGTCAACACAGGGCCTCCTCTCTCCAGCATTAGGACTCCATCAAGTGCAACAAGCCTTCCCTAGTCATCTCATGGAAGACCATCCTCATTTGGGATATTAATCATGGCCTGCCCATCAGGCAATGTCAAGGCCATACTAGGTCCTGGGAGTGCTTTGGGACATGTATCATCTGCTCAAGTCATCATAAGGCCCAACACTCTAATGTTGGTGGGCAACATTGCATACAAAACTTGCATGTTAATACTTCAAACTTGGATCACCTTCCAATATCTAACTAGACCAAGTCTCATGAAGTTGTTGCCTACCTTGGTAGAGATGGCTAATGGTCAACCATATTAGGTGCTTCCAACCCCAAAGGGAAGGTGGCATTTCCAAGGCTAACCCCTCAATCGATAGTTGTTAGTGCAAATGAGTAGCAATGGAGGGGGAAATGCTTCATAGCTAAGTGTCATGGTTAGGGGGACCAGCTAATGGGGATCCACATCCTTAGTGTATAGATGTAAATGGAGGGAGCAATCGTGGAGGCATGAATTACCCTGCTTGGCCTGCTTTTTCCACCCCTCTAGTGTGCCTTTTACTTCTTTTTATAATGTTTTTTTATTTGGGTGCATAGCTCAAGGTTAGAGCTTGCTCTTTATGATGTAGCATTAATTTTACCCTTAAAGATGAGACAATTCATTGCTCATTAGGTTTGGGACATGCAAGGGTTCCTTTTGATGTAATTGAGCATCAAGTGCTCAAAAATTGGGTGATGGCCACATGAGAAGAGTAGAGCTAATGCTAGGCTTTTTCCCACGTGTTATCTTATATCCTGGCCATATATTGCAATTTGATTTTCTTCTAACTGCATCATCCTCCAAGGCAATGTTTCCATCCCTACTCAAAGAGTGTGGACATGAGGGTGGCAAATCCCAAAGAACCAATGACTAATTAGACTTGAAAAATGGAGGTGGTGTAAGGGCATTGTAATGTTCCATGGAAAGTGTCAAGTATGATGTAGGGGAATATGAACATGCTATCTCAATCTGGGCTTTCCAAGCACTGCCCCTCTTGTTGAAGTATGTAACTAGGTTTGGTCTTCATGTATTTAAGTCACAGTATAATGTATTTGTCAAAAGAAAGAAAATGAAATTTTATTATTAATAAAATTGACTTATTAAAGCATGGGTTTCATGCTTGGGTCAATTATTTTTAGGTCAAAGCCTCCATTGCAGGCTTCTAGGGTTTGTGTCAAGAATCCTTGTCGATGTCATAATGTAAAGAACCCTTCTTGGGAATCATTTGTTAAGAAAGAAATTTATTTTATATTAAAATTAATCTTCTAGGCCTCCTCCACCAAGTCGGCCTCAAAATTGGAGAAGTCGGCCTAAAAATGGGCAGCATAATCACTATATAATGGCAGTGACTCGACCTCATTTGACACACACACTCAACAAGTTCAATCTGCAATTTTTGGGCTTCGAAAAAGTGTGAATTTCAAGTAAGGAGAAGAAGGATAGTGAAGAAGAAGATGGTCTCTCTTAAGCAATAAAAGCCAAATTTTTCTCTCTTTCCCATGTGTGAAGTTGTGCGACTACAGGAAGGGGTTCAAAATTCCGCAGTAACTGGGAGGCCAAAATTCTGTTGTTGGGGGTCGAAATTCTACAACTAGGAAGTTGAATTACTAGATTGTTGTTGGGATGAAGCTGTTGGATAAGAAGAGACTACTATATCATCTTGAAAGGTTGACTTGGTGGAGGAGGAAGGTCTGTTGGTCTAGGGTCTTGGTCCATCTCAATTTGAATGACTGAAGGAAGAGTTATTGATTGGGTTTTCCCCTATATGGGAGTTTTAGCCCTGGATGAGTGCCTATATCCGATGTCCCTGATCTTTGTGTGTTGGTTTTGGTAATTGCTTGATGAACTAAGATAAAAAGAAACATAGAAAAGATAATAAGAATTCAAAGAAATCAGAAGTAATTATCAACTAAAGAAAATATTTCTGCCTTTCTAATTTTCTAACACCTCCTATAACCCTAAGGCCTTAAGGGGGCTCCCACTAGACTAGGGCTAAAGATTAACCCCCTAGTAAGATGAGAGAACAGATTTACAATAAAGATCAGTCAATCTTCCAAATCACCCCTTTATCCACGCCTAATGCCTAAAACAAACAAGTATAAGCACCCAATTGCAAAATGATCAAAGTACCTTTGGAATAGCAACCCACATTCACCCAAGAGGAAATGTAGGATGGTGAGAGGTATGTGGTTGATGCAAATGGAAGAGGCACATGGCATATCATCATCAATAAGTGAATATCAGGGGTTGTTGGTTGGATGGTTGTCAAATGTAGGAGAAAAATTTCTTCTATGGGGTTACCATTTTGGTGGGTAACAGTTCCAAATCCCAACCTATTATTCCTTTATTGTATTGCATAGTTCTCTTTGCAACCTTCTAATGACTAACAAATACACGACACTACACCTACAAAACATAATGTTTAGTAAATAGTAAATACTGAAGTGATGGCCAAATATATCAAGCTTCGAACAAGTTGTGAATACAAGGTTGCAAAAGGTTGCACTCACTGGCTTCCTACTTCATCTCTCGTTAACTTTATTCCAAGTGTCATGGGTTCTAATCTTCAATCTTAAACTTCATTAAAAGGCCTTGGGCATACTTGGTCTAAGAGAGAAATATCCTTTTATACTTCTACGATATCTCCATATGCAAATAATAATGTGGGATTGTTAGGTTTGTCATCTCAAATGTTTGCTTCAAACTTCCCTTTACATCTACAAATAGTTTACCATATCTACCTATCATGATAGAGTCATCCACAATGTAAAACTACTAGTAACTAACCTTGTGATCCTTGTTGCACACCAATTCAAATTAGAATTGCTCCTATGATACCTAAGCTCCTTGAAGTATTAATCTATGAAATAGTACCCCATTCTTGGCACTTGTTTCAAGCCATATAGAACCTTTCATAAACTACAGACTAAGTTCTCCTCACATGGTTTGTCCAACAAAGCCTTATAGGTTCTCTACGTACACTACATGTATAAAACCCTTCAAAATGCACTTCTAACAATTATTTGATGAATATTCAAAACCAAACTGAGCCAATGCCAATATTGTCCTTACTGTGCTCATCCTTTCTATGGTGCAAAGGTCTCCTTATTTTTTATGTGTTTTTTTTTAGCTACTAGCCTTCTTTATGCTTGTCCATAGAGCCATCAAATATAAATATAGATTTGAAAACCTACTTATATCTTATTGCCCACTTATTTTCTAGAAATCTCAAGATTTCCTATGTTTGATTCTATTTAATGGTATCTATCTCTTCCCTGATCACTTCCTACCATTCAATCTTCTTTGTGGTTTCCTTTTGATTACACTGGAACAAAATTCATTATAAAGACCATCAAGACCAAGTTTAACATTGATTGTTTCTTAGGTCAAGCATTCTTCCTGAGTTGCTTTCCTTCCTCATCCTTCTAGTTGGCAACTTGCTTTGCCTTACCTGTTCCAAGTCCCTGCGGTACTCTGGTTCATGGAATCCAACCTTCAATTATTTTTTGAAGCCACTTAGATTTCTTCTCTATTGTATTGGAATTTACCACACCTTATCCTGATTTTTCATCCTTTGGAGAATCTTCACTTTCAAAATTCCCAAATTGCATGTAGATATGATCTATGTTTAAATCTATTGCATGTTAGGTTTTGTTGTGAACCCTCCATAAAACTTAACATAACTATTGATTATAAGCTTACACCCGTCAACATCCTAAATTGTATAGGCTATGGGTATTTATTACAGCCAAGAAGGAAACTTTTGCATGACATTTACAAAAGCTTAGTTCTTTTACTTGGGTAGGTGATCTTTATGTGACATTACCACAATCAAACATGCACACGTCTTGCAAATACTTTCCTGCCAATAATATCATGACAACCCAAGCCCAAACTCAAAATAAAGTAAATAAGTGCTGCGAGGAACGAGCAAATTTACTTTTTTCCAATTCTTAGCATAGAACTTCAGGGCTTTGGATCAGCAATGCTAATCACACCCACCTACATGAACCAAGAGAGCTTTGCACTACACATGATCATCAACTTGACTCTAACAACAATGAAATTCATGGACTTGTGCTCCATTTCATGCTCCCAGTTTGTGCATGTAACACGACGTACATAATTTCTACGTAAGGACATGTGATCATCAACTTGACTTTAATAGCACTGCAATTCATGGGCTTGTGCCCAATTTTTGTACCCCCATTTTGTGCATGTATCCCAACGTACATCATTTCGACCAAAGGTCTTACATCTTTCAAAGAGGAGTGCCTTATATTGTATGTGTTGTCCACATGAAGCCAAGTTTTATGAGCTTGTAAAATTCATAGAGGGAGTTCAAGACCAAGGCCAAGGCGCTATTGGTGAATATATTTTACTTAGGAGTAGTTTTGTTTTCCCTAAGTTTGACCATGAGGCCATGATGTAAGAATGATATGTAGCTAAAAAAGTTACTATAAAAATATGGGATCAATTGCCATTGGAGTGAGAAAGGGCTTTGATATGGCAAGTGGTAAGCTAGAGCCAAGGCAAGTGGTGAGATGATCCGAATTTAAATAGGAACGCAACAAATTATAGATGTGACCAAAAACACAGAGATGCAGCGAAAGTAAAACTTCATTTCATTAATATCAAAGAATTGAAATATGCTTACATGCATAATGGAAATAAACTAGCTCGGACGATGATAGCTTATCTCTAAGAAGAGATGTGGCGGCTACATGCCTCTAAACCCCATTACAATGAGGCTTGAAGGCCTATTTATTATTGAGAAACAATAGAAAACCCTAAACATCCAAAAACGTAACTCTAGAAAATGAAACGCCAAACTATGGGCCTCGTTGGGTTAAATTGGTACGTCAAATTCTCAGGGTTGTAACTTTGGCATACGATTTTCGTTTGATGCACACAATACCTCGTTAGAGAGATCTCTTCGAGGACTAAAACTGTTGACAACAAATATCAAGTTGAAAACTTATTTTCGCCACTAGTAATTTTCCAAAAAAGATCGTTTAGGGCCTCAAAACGGCTCCGGAAGTTGAGGACCCAAAAAACTGCGAAAATAGTAAATTGTGCTACAAATTAAGGAAACTGGAAAACTGAAAGAAACAATGGTGGGGGTCCAAGTGGAATAGGCAGGTGGCCACCAATATCCACCTGGATCATGAGGAACCACCTAGCAACATAGCATGTTAAATGTTTCTCACTTGACTAGTCCCTTTTTAGTTGCAAAAAGGTAGCATGAAAGAAAAAGGTAAAGAGAGAAAATGTTACACCTCACTTCATGCAGATAGCTCACAAACCCTTTTGTATATATGCTTCCTTTCAAGCACCATGGGGTAGCTAGGTTGGTCCAACCCTTTTTGCTAAGGTGTAATGCATAGGGAGGTCTCAAAATCCATTCACACTAAGTCCTACAATGTTACAAAATATTATTGCAACTATTAGTTAAAACTTAATACCATCCTCCATCCAGAAAACCGAGGAAGAAGCAAGATCCACATGGCATTAGCAAGGAACTACATCTTCACTCTAAAATCCCAATGCACGTGAGAGTGAATTGATTTTTTTTCTCTAGAAAACAAAACAAAACAAAACAATTTATTTTAAACAAAAACATAAAAAATATGCTTCCTTATAAATGTGAGAGGGGTTCTTTTCCTCGCTCTTTGCACTATTATGCTTGTTATCATGAGTGCAATGCTCATGCTAGTTATCGACGATTGTGGACAAGAAGGGAATATATCCCATGTGATGCCAATACATAATGTAGTTAAACTCCATGTTTCGAAACTCATAACTATTCAAGGGCCAAACCAAACTCAAATTGAAATTGGACGGAACCAACAACATCCCTGTTTATGAACCGATTTACTAGAAAATACATAGAATAAGTGAAGAAGAACCAAAAAAAATGGCGAATGAGATCCCCTTGTTTGTGAGACAAGGGACCCACCTCCGTGTAGTGATTTGACTACTAAAGTCTACGAAAGTGTACATATTTTACCCCCCTCTAGATTTGAACCTATGACCTCTTACAAGAAAACACATGCATTTAGCCATTAGGCCCACTATGCATATCAATGTAAATCCAAACCATTAGAAACCAAGTACAAAGAGACTTCTCATGCATAGAACATGTAAGGGTGAATATAGAAAAATGGTATAGAATGCAATACATATACCAAACAAAATACATAAACAAAAAGGCTTTGAATGGCCAATAGAGTCTTAAAAAACATGTTATAGTCTAATAGACTACCACGTATCAATAATCAATGTGATAAATTATTAAATTATCAAACTCATCACCATCACTAGAAATGGGAACCTCAATGTGAAATATAGAACCATCCTTTGTCTCAAGCTGACAAACTCCTCAAAGGACATCTACTATGGTAGTACCAGTAGTAGCATGACTTGTGCCTACCATCCCTATACTACAACTAGATCATCATCCAAATCCACCCAAAGCCATCGGTATCGAACTCTATCAAGTGAGTCCCCTCCACCCATTCCAAGGATGGATGAATGTCATCAAAGACAATGGGATACATATCAAGTCTTTTGTTCAACCTTGCACCTCAGCCAAATGTTGTACTGCATGAAGACAATAGCAGGCCATTGTCGTTGTACAAGACATTCTCTTCTTCATATCCATCTTCTCAAAGATAGACTAGTTGTGCTTTACATCCATAAGAGCTTTGACTAATGATTCCAATCACAAACTTTTGTAACTAAAGGCAATGGCTACCAAACAAGCCCCACCAATGTACTGCAATAAATTATTAAATCATGACACTTAAAGACAAAGTTACTTAATTCAACAAATTAACTTGTGACTTTGGCTAGAAATTCGAGTATTTAAACAATTTAACTTGGAAAGCTTTGGAATTGCTTACCTTATTGGTCCTTGTCTCTTGCAATATTTACTAGTTTTTTACCCCATAGCTCTACTGAAAACATTGATTTGACAATGTATTTCCAAATATTAACTCACACCAAGGACCATGCACTCTAGGCACCCATACAATCCATCTTTGACCTCCCTTATTTCATTTTCCTCCAATGTCATCTATGTAAAGATACTATATTTAGGAAATACACAATGGCATGTAGGTGATGCACTTGATTATTCCATCTATTATCAATAAATGCCCAAATAGACCATACTTTGCCACTACACACTTGTATGTCGTCTACATTTCTTGATCTATAGTCTCATAAATATACCAATGGCCAATTTTCCTTTATCCATTAACCACAAAACCTTAACAAGGGGCTGAGCAATTTTCACAACCTTTGATACTTGTTTTCCAAAATAAAGTTCTCAAGAACTTTATTTTTGATGTCTTTCCCATCTTGTTTGTAGCTCCACTAAGATGCAATCCATTCATCACTTGAAACATCTTTCTCAAGTTCTATCCATTTGAAATAAAAAATTGAAATGTGAGAAAGTTTTTTGCAAATCTCATGATAACCAACCTAACAAGCTCCCTACCCCTTTGTGTTTTTCCTCATTAGCATCAATATCCATCACTGATTGTAGATGTATTTTGTAATGTTCTTGCCATTATCTACAATGTCCTTGACACAATCCTCTTTGCCTATATCCCAATGAATGAGGTCTATGGATTGTTGGCACATGTGGTCCAAAATATGGTTTTGTATTTATTGTCCATCATCTTACCAACAAGAACATAGTTAAAGACAATCTATGATGATTTGAACAATATTGACCACCCCTACATCTAGCACATTGTCGTTCAAATGTTAAAATAACAAGTCAACATCTTTCACCCTATCAATTGCATCTACAAATATCAAAACCCTGATTCCTTGTGGTCAAAGGGAAAGGAAATTTATTAAGGTGTGTTGCTTTCATTCACTCCATCCATCTCACATGTTGGTACATCTAGTTTTGGTCCATGACTCTTTAAAACTCTTCAAGTAGTCATTTATGGACCTGACTTCTTGCAAAAAAGATCTCCTCAAGTTAAGCATAGCATGTTGAAAAATGTGTAACTAGGTTCGGTCTTCATTAGTATGAAATGTATTCTTGCAAATGTAAAATGAAAAAGAAATTATTATTACTATTGAAGCATGGGTTTTATGCTCAAGTTCTTTTATTTTATAGGTCAATCACCCATTGAGTGCTTCTAGAGTTTGTCTTAGGTATAAGAGTCATTGTCATATATGGAAGACATTATGGGCACATTGTAAATTGTAAAAGAAAAATTATTTTGTTTTGAAAGTGTCAAAATACCTCCAAGATCAAGTCGGGCTACATGAAGAGCCGCGTCCACCCTTGAAGAGCCTATATATAAGAGGAACTTGTCCTCCATTTGGATCATTCATTCACCCATCTCTTATGCGAAGAAGGCATGAGAAAGAGGTCGAAGAAGGAAGTGCGAAGAAGAGAAGGATGAAGAAAGTCTAAGTGTTTGGGTATCTCTACATTCTTTTGGAAGTGCGGAGTTAGGGTTTCTGCAATGGGCTAGTCTGAGGATCGATTTTTGAAGCAAGAAAGAAGGAAGGCAAGCAAAGGTCTCTTAGGGCATCTTACTAGCCCTAGGACTCAAGTAAAGGAAAGCGAGGTCAATGGGAAGGCAGTTAGAGGGAGATCAAAGCCTCCTAGAGGAGTAGCAGCAATTGCTGGGGAGCAGAATTTGGATCTTCTAGGAGGTCGAAGATATTTCAGCAGGAGGCCAAGGAAGACTTGATCGTGGAGGGTAATTGTCTGAGTCTAGGTCATGGTATTCGTCAATTGAAAGATTTGAAAGATGAGAACAGATTTTCGGGTTTTCCCCTCGCAAGGAGGGGTTTTGGCCCTGGCTTGCAGCCTATATATTGTGTCCTTGTTCTTACTGTTTTGGTAGTTGTTTGATGTATTGCATATTGGAATAAGAAAGATCAAAGCTAATAAGTAAAAAGGTAACACAAACAGTTAGCAAGTTAAGAGAATTAACATATACATTTCCCTATTGAATTTTCAACATAGCAAGGACTTTGAAACCCTTACTGCCAACAACAATAAAATCCAGCATAGGCTAGTAACATGGTGAGTAGGAAGAACTAAAGGGAATGTCAACATCATACCACTGTCTAGCCATATATTCAAAACCATCTTCCTTGTATTGTGTTTTCCAATGATTATCTAAGGTGGGCTCAGAGGCACTAGTAGGGGTGGAGTAGGGTGAAAAATAAATTTATATGTTCTTCCTCTTTTGAGGAACTAAGACTGTAACTCTAGGCCGGTTTTGATGAATAAGAAAAACATACCAAAAGGGATCACAACAGTGACAGAAGGGTTAGAGCAAGATACTTCAACACTAGGGCTGGTTGGGAACCGAATCTATTTTAATCACCATTTCATCATCATTGTCTTTCTATTAAGCCTTGTCGTCTTGAAATTTGTCATGCAGGTTCTGCATTTCATCTCTAGTGACACCAATGTCAATGGCATCACAAGGGATAATTTGGCCTCTTTGACCAGTCAAGTGTTCTTCCAGCATATAAATCTTCCCCTCTTTTATGTGTTTCTTGCAATATTTACAAAAACTCTCTTTATCCACAATAGCAGCATCGACCCATAAAGGCGCATGCGCGCACACATGTATATTCCTTAATTATAGAACTTACGATATTAATTACTGAAAGGTGCATCACATAAAAACATAGCTTTAAATGAAAGGTCACCTTGATGCCTATAAATACCAAGGCCACTCATCATTGTAAATACATATCATTCATCATATTCTTCTTCATTATTTTATATATACTTGCCTTCTTGATTTCAGTTTTCTATCTTTATGTTGGACATTTCTACAATAAATGAACTTTGTGCATTTCAATGGCATCAGAATTAAATTCCAAGACACACATTTTATACCTGTCTGATCTGGCATTTTGCCAAAATCATTATATCATAATTTCTCTGACAAGTGATCCTTGGCCAACTACATTTCAGAAAATCAGTTGAAAAAATTTAAATTAAAAAATATGTCCATTGCAATTGAAGATTTCATTGCCAACACTAGAAACATACATAGTCTATAGATTCAGATGTAGTACATAAAATAGGACATGTTACAGAAGCGCCATCTTTTATTTCCTAAAGAAAAATTTAGTTTGTCGAAACGGTGAAATCGCATAGCAGAAATTCCAGAAATGCTTTGCAATAAATTGTTAATAAAAACCATGAAACGCAGTAGAAGCAGGCCTGTCGGAAATCGTTGTTTATTAGACAAAACTGGTGTACCATTGAAAGTTCCATATCTAAACACCTGTATAACCACCACTGCCGTCATTTTCTGGTAAAAGGCGATTCGACCCTTTTGTACTACTGGGCATGCGTTCAGTGACATCGTACGTTGTGAGAAACTGAGTAACGGGTCGAAGGGTTTCGTTGCGATCATCATCAAGCAGACGATTTCAGAATTTACTGCTGTCGTAGCTGCCGTGGCAAGAAAATTGAACGGGCGAGGTTATCCGTGAAAATGGTGACCCTGAGTTAATAAGACGTCACTCTCCATAATTAAACAAGTGTTAGATCGAGGTCACAACTAAAATAGTTTGCGTAAAGTCATTTTCATGATAATTCGTGCAAGGTTAATCGAAAAAGTGAGAAAATAACATTGCCGTAACCTATAAAAGTTAACATGTAGCCCAAACATCAAACGACGGAGATTTGCGGCCTCCGAAGGTATATCGGCCAACTTGATCGAGAAAAGAAGGGCGCCAATTTAATAGCAGTACAATCTTCACATTCAGTGTTACCGGGGCAATTAGAAGAGCAATTTTATCGAGAGATATTCAAAGTTTTTAAAGTATTTAATTGAGGTACATTTTATAAAAAGGATTATAATGTGAATAGTCTGGTCAATAATCTTAAATAAAGTGAAATAAAAAAAAGTTATTAACCTATTTTATATTGAAATTGAAATGTGTTGGAAGTACAGTTTGTTTTTCTATTCATCAGGGTAGTACAGTTTGTTTTTCAATTCATTTGGGTTCACTAACCCAGAAGAATAGGGACACCCCACCAACGTGATGTCTCGTTTTTCAATTCATTTGGGTTCACTAACCCAGAAGAATAGGCACCCCACCAACGTGATGTCTCTCAGCGCTTGCTTGATCATAAATTATGTCACCTGCTGGCTATACTAATATACTTTTGAGAATAGGCACCCCCACCAACACGATGTCTCTCGGCTAGATCATAAATTATGTCACCTGCTCGCTACTAATATACTTTTGATATGTCAGAGGGTCAGTTAAAATTTCATTGTGAAAGTGGCACAAATTACTCAATATATTACTGATTCACCATAATAAAAAGTAAATAAGTAATATTTTACTTGGGATAATTATTTTTCCCAAAGGGCATGAAAAAATACTAGTGATGAAATTCGTATAATAACTATGATACTTAGTAATAAATAAATAAATAATATTTTACTCGGGATAATTATTTTTACCGAAGGGCATGAAAAAATACTAGTAATGAAATTCGTATAATAACTATGATAAGAATATGTAGAGAACAACGAGAACAATTCAACCAAATTCAAATAAAATTTGAAAATGGATATCATTAAACATAAAAATCGGGGAAAAAAGCTCGACGAACATGTAACTCGTTATTAGAAAACAACAAAATTTGATTTTGCAAGTGGAACATAAAGGACCACCCTCACAAATTGTAGCAACTGAATGTAATCAAAGTTTAGAGGGGAAAATCAAAACGTTAAGATAGAATTTGAAATTTTTTTATAACTCAGAGAAAAGCTTATTAGATAAAATGAAAAAATTCATTATATTATATCATCATTTATCTTGATTTGATCATTATATTATTTGTCATCTATTTTGATGTTTTCAAAGAAGAAAAAAAATTAGAGGAATAAGTGCACATGGTCATTTTAGTAATCTTGATTTGATCATTATAATATTTATCATCTATTTTGATGTTTTCAAAGTGAAAAAAAAAATTGAAAGAATCATTGCACATGGTCATTTTAGTAGAGCAGTCCTACTAGGAAAATTGGAATTTGAACTTTCGAGAGCCATTTTGAGATGTCAAATGGCATTTTTTTCAATTAAATAAATTGTTCTTGAAGCAACGCTCAGGCATACATAGTCCTACCCGGGATTGGACCACAAGACCTGTGGAGACCAAACCTCCCTACCTAACCAGTGGACCACATCCTCGAGACTATGTCAATTAGCATTTTTTGAGGTCAAAACTTTATGAGAATTAGCTTGGGCCCCTTGATGCTGTTTTACATTTTGAGATCTTTCCAACAACGCAAAGATTTCATCAATTAGAGCTCGTACACAAAAGTTATACCTTACACATGTTGACCACCATTGTATAAGAGCATGCCACATCAGCACCCATTACTCACACATATGGGGCTGGCCATGTGTGGACTTTCATGAAGATTCTAGGACCAAAATTATAACTTTGATTGAGAGTTGAGGAAGTAAAAAAACTAACCCTAGATGGCTATTGGGCAATGTTAAATACCGAGACACTAAGAGGAGAATGGGTTTCATTTTATGCCATGGTATTTTTCATAATTGAGTTGAGCATCTAGGATAGGGAAGTTAGAGAGCAAAAAAACAAGACATAAGATTTTGTTGCAGCCTTAGAGGAGACGAGTCTCAAATAACTTCATAGAGAGTACTTTTTTTGTGCTTACGTATTTCTATATTAGAGAAAAGAAAGCATAAAGTAGTCTCACCTTTTAGCTAGGTTTTCCCTGGTATAGGTTTTCAAGGGTAAATCTTGTTATTATATGTGGATGATGTGTATGTATTTTTGTATATCTATTTATTCACATTTTAGCTATTTCTTATATTTAAGCATAAAAACAGTACTTAAAAAATGTGTGAGAGCCCCGCGCACCCCCATCTCGTTTAGATGCCAAGCATGCCCAGTGGGCACCTTGGTAAGCAAAAAACCAAGTTAGTGCCACAACTAGGCAAGGGTGTGCCAGATTCCTCAAGACAAGTGACCAAGGGTTGGGGTTTCTAGTTGGTGCAACCAACACGCGACAACACGATGAGGAGCACATGTTATCTGTCAGTGGCCATATGGCACTAGCCCAACCATGTGACACAACTTCGTGCAAGAATGGAACATCTGCGTAGCCAAATTGGCAAGAGGTGGAACAATGAAGGATTGAACAACATGGAGGGGGGCGTCAACTTGAGATTGGGCGACATTGTGGGGTAGCGTATGAGACGACTTGTGATGCAAAGGTGGAACCGTCAAGTGAGCCAACCCAACAAAGCGACACAAGTATGAGCGAGAGGGCGTGGAGTTGAACCAATGCAATGGTTCACGCGCCCCCATTACAAACTATATATAATTAACACTGCAAATCGAGCAAGGAAAGCTAGGAGCAAAGACACAAAACTCAAGACGAAACAAGAATGAAGAGCTCCAAAGGATGAAGGCTCAGGCAAGTCTATAGTAGTGCATATTACCAAGCAAACCAACCAAAGTCCACAGAAAGGTGAACCGAGATGCACAACCAAAGAGAGAATTAGCCCAGTGAGCCAAAATTTGGTGGCAGGACTTAGTAATGTAAAATTGGGTGTTTTGCATGGTTAAAGGAACCAAGCCGGAGGTTGTGGTTGCCTATCTTATGTAAAACTTCATTATTATAATATGAATTAAAGACGAAGAGTCGTTTTATTCCATTTGTTGTGTACATGTGATTGGATAATTTTGTGTACTATTGTTTACACTGCATTTATATTGCTATATGGAGCTTGTGACAATATTGTTACCTGTTCTATATTGATGAAGTTATAATTTCGCTAAATAACTAATATAGAATATAATCAAAGAGTAACATATTATGAGGCATAGTCTTAGTGGAATAACATTGTGTTACAGTAGGAAGTTGTGAACCATGCCAGTGTCGCACTCCCAAAAGGGCATGGAGCAACAAAAGCATTTTGTAACAATTGGGAGACCCTAGGGTTCTTGACAAGTGGTATTAAAGTAGTTCAACCGTACATCCATATGGAGACCTGCAAGCAAAGAGGTATGTCGGTTTTAATTTTTTTGTGGTTCTTGTTCACATGATAATTCTTGTATGAGAATTGGTGTCTTGGGGAAGGAGCAAGAGAACCAAAGGCACAAGTTGTGCTTTGTGAACATAAAGATCAGCGAAAACGACAATACTAAAACTTGTTAACACAACTGCCTCGCACAACTTCATGGGGCAAGTTTAGCATGGCAACTTGGTTTGCAGGTAGCCACAAGCAGGACTACGGTGAAGACAGTAAACACCAAGGCTAGAATAGTGACAAGAATAGCAACAATGTGTCAATTCATGTGGATGGATGGAGGTGGTTATTGAATTTTATAGTGATGCCTATGGATGCCTTTATGGTGATATTGGTATAGGATTTCATGAGAGGGAATTGGGTGGATCGATTTATTATCATGGGTGATAGCAAGACGTGGGTTGTGCGCACAACCGCTTGGAAGTAGAAGGGAGGTGTGCAAATAGTCTGTGCACTATGTATGGAGAGAGCAACATGTAGGCCAAATGCTCGTTATATGCAACAGTGATCAAGGAAGTAGGAAATCGTCTCTACACTAAGTATGAAGAGAGCATAGTGTAGATGCTCCATTATATGCAATGTTGTTACTCAAAATGTACAGGCACCGCGACAACGAGTCAAGTGCTGCCACCTTAATCCCCAACGTCTCTTTTTAAGTTGTCTTCCAGCAATAGGATATGGGGGGTAGACTCAATGGATGTGAAATGACGGAGGACGAGTAAGGAACCAACTAGTCCGGGAGACACAGTGGAGTGGCCTAGCACTTGTTTAGATTTAGCAAGATATTAAGGATTCGATTGGATTTATATACTTTGAAGCCAGTGCCTTATGGAGTCAACCCTCTTGCTTTATAGATTTAAGACCAAGTAACGAATGGACAACTGCTACTTTAATGCATTATTATCCTATATGAAATGAAATTCCTAGAACCTATGTGAAATGCGGGAATCTTGGTTAATTTTACTTAAATGGCTAATCTAAGTTTGACTTTCTCTTACTATTTTGAAGTTGGGCTACAACGTAAGTTGTGGGAAGGAGGCCAACAGGAAGCAAGCAATGGCTTGATTAACGATATCTTATGTTAGGCTCCTATCACCCTATGCCTCTGGTGCTATAGAGACGGTGGCTCTGACAACTGCAAGGTCATTGTGTTAACTACCGAAGAGTTGCCTGGGCCCCTCAAGCTAGATGAGAATAGCTGTCCTAGAAATCCATCAACCAAGCTTTTGCTTGGAGGTAAGTTTTTAATGCAATTAGATCTAAAATGCCTCTGCAAAAGATGAGTGATCTTGATGTGAGATTGCTTAATAATTTCAAGTACTTTAATGTTGATTAGTCTTTGATTATGACAACAAATACTTATTAATGAGATCACAATCTTCGCCACAAGAAAATATGTCGAGTTACCAAGTGCCAAATAGATCCCCACAATATGCAATTATTCAATGATTATTAATGCAAAATTATCAATGTTCTTGCTTTAGTTAGAAGCTTTCAAAATACTTCATGCCAATAATATTCAATTAGATTAAAGTAATTAGAAGCTCAAATGCCAAAGTAGATTTATCAATTTGCCCAATGATATGAAAGCACTTTATTCATCAAGCGTTCGATGCCAATTAGATACCTGAAAGAGAAGCAATGTAACTTAGATGAATTGACAAGATGCTAAATCAATATGTCCAAAGAGACTTAGATGCTACCAATACTCAAGCTTATGTACTTTAAAGAGTGATTAACTCACCACGACAAATATTTTAGTGTTTTTGAAACAGTTGGAAACCAATGTTGAGCATATGCAACCATGAAACAAATAATAGTTATAGTATAGAACAATGAAAGCACTTGTATTACTTGTATTCAATGCTAATGACAACAGTGAGCTAATTGTGAAAACAATAGTAGATTGCTTTTGAAAACAGTGAACTATATGCAAGGGGAAACCAATTTTCGATGAGCTTAAGACCCTTTGTGATGCCACTGTCAATTATGATCAGACCTTAGAAACATTATGACAGTCATTAAACATTCATAAAGAGAACCAAACGGTAAATACCTTGTCAATGCAAATAACTTATAAGTTTATTAGGTGACTTGTTACTAATCCATTATTATTTTTATATAGTTTAAATTATAAACTTATAATATATAAAAACCCATATATTAAAACAAATATAAAGTTAGTCAATAAAGATTATACATTGAAAATTAATATCTAAGTTCTGTTATGACATAAAGTTAATAAATTAAAGTTGAGAAAATAAACTATAAATTAAATCGGCAGTGAACAAACTCTCGACCACATCGTGATCTCTGAAATTTCTTCACTTTAGCATCCTCTTCTCAATCCCGACAACAAGGTGATGTTTGTGATTTCTCTCCGTTCGCATCGTCTTCCCCGTTTGGACAACAATGCACTGTCAACTTCAAGTGGCGGGTGAATAGTCGTATAGTATAACAACATGTTTAGCTATTTGATAAGTTTCATTTATAGCAATATGTTTTTGAGCGGATCTTAGATGGATCTAGGGGTATCTGAATCTGATCCAGGGATCCGCCGATTCACCCTCCTCGCTTGACGGATCCGGTAACATAGCTCTGTCTAAGGTCATCAGTATCTTATGTCAAGATTCAAAAGTTAAAATTAAAAATGAACAATGGACAAAGAACTAGACCAGTCATTGAACTGGTAGGCACCCAAAACTGAGAGACAGAAAAACTAGACCAAAAAATTGGTCAACCAAAATATACATACATAAATATTCAAAATTTGAAAAAAATACATAAATAATCATATGCATCCATATGAATCCAAACCATTATAGACAAATATGCATTGTTTCTCATATATATAGCAAGGGTGCATATAACCAAAATAACACAGAGTGCAATCCATCTTTGAATAAAAAATACATCAAGAAATAGGCTCTGGATGATCTCTAAGTCCAAAAAAATCATGCTACAACAATTACCTACATATCATCAAAATCATTGTCTGTATTGAGATTGTCATCATCAATATCACCCTTTAAAGCATGAAAATAAGATAAATGGTTAACATGTGAAATCGATTTTGTTTGAGTGATTGGTACATTTTTACTAGGGTCATGACATCAAAATCATTGCCTATATTGAGGTTCTCATCATCAATATCACCTTTTAAGCATTAAAATAAGATAAATAAATGGTTAACATGTCAAATCGAGATTTTGTTTGAGTGATGGGTATGTTTTTACTAGGGTCATGATAGAGGAGTTCGACAATCAATCCCACCAACATCGAGATACATAGATGGCTTGGTGCCTTTGATTAAATGATCATTCCATACCCTCATACATGATAGGATCTAGAAACATTGCAATCCCTCCAATCTTGAAATCTTGGAAACTGTTAAGTCTGCTAGATTTTGAGTGGGACCTAAAATTCTTCTTACTCTCACATCCTGAAACAATTAATGGTAAGAATTTACCATTACCATTAATTAAATAGCATCAATAGGGCCCTAGGTATGAATATCAGGCTTCCCCACTTATAAATTATTTTTTTAGGCAAAATTAAGGAGGGCACCTTTACATGGATGTGTAGCCCCTTTTGCACCTCCAGATACTGAAACGCTGAGCCAAGAAGCCCAACCCATTAGCTTGATTGCGGTAACATCCACAATTGAATTGCTTTTAGGGAGGCTTCTACTTGACTTGAGTATGTTTGGTTTGAGGAAGTGGTCATGTAGGTGTGGTGGGCTTAGAGCACATTGCTTTTGGGGGAGTATTGGAGCCTTTGGAGGCTTGTTGAGGAGGAGCATTATACACATCTTTTGGAGTTCTCATGCTTTGGAAGCTTGCTTATTGATAACATCACTTTGGAGGTTGACATGTGCTCTTTTGTTGTGTGTATCACTTCACATGTGTTGGCCTACTTGTGTGGAGTAGGCTGCTTTGTGGAGGTTTAGGTCCACTCTATATTGTTGGCCTCCCTCACCTCTAATATAAATAGAGGAAGAAGAGTGCTACAGTTCTCGGAGCAGTTCATGGCTTATCTAGGGTAGGGTTTTGCCATAAGGAGTCAAAGAAGCTCAAGTTTACCCTAGAGGAGATTGATTGAGGAGGAGGAGAAAAGTTATCTTGCCAAGGAGAGGTAGCTTGTTGGAGATCTTCGGTGGTGGCTAAAGTTTTCATGGTTTTCCCAAGCTAGGGTTTTGGAGAGCTTGAAGAATTGCATCAGTTTTTCGATAAAGTTGCAGTATGCAGGTGTTTATTTCTCTGTCTCTCTGTCAACCCCCCCAGCACCCACGCACACACACACACACACCCACACACACCCACACACACCCACACATACATATAGTTTCCATGTCCAATACTTGTTCAATTGCAGATCTGATTTTCAGCTTTTTTTGTCTTTTTGGTTGGCTAATTTTCAACACTGATTGTTCATGCTGATTTGACATATTTAGGCGATTTAACATACAATTGGAAGACAAGATAGCAAGTTCTCTGCTGTAAGATAGACTGCAATGAATTGATTTTCAGATCTTGTATATGCTTGGAAAAGTGTGCCACAAGTGTGGAAACGTGTTGGCATATGTTAGGTATCTTTTCTCTTGGCTGCCTAGTGGGATGGGCCGAAGTGATGAAATATTTTCTATTTTTTGCTGCTGTTAACTATTATTTCATATCAGCCCTAAGGCTGAAGTTCACAGGGACTAGATCTAAGAATTTAGAAATTGCCAGTGTGAGGTGGAATTTTTGAATTTGCAATAAAAGTCATAAAAAGCAGAAATTTGAGCACAAACCAGCCCAAATGGCTTTGAAATGAGGAAGATATTTTAGTATTGAAAGTATTATATGAAACCAGGGAATAAGGGATTAATGTTGCTCATCAAGGCATGATAAATTGACTCATTCTTATAAATCACTTCTATTTAATTCACATACATGTCTTCTATGCCTCTCTCTTAGATTCTCCTTATATGTAGGATTTCTGAATATAAGCTAAGTATAAATGCAATATGTAACATGTTAGGTTGACAATTATAACTTGAAAGTCTCCCCTGTCCTATGACTGTATCACTGATGACAACACTACAAAATGATGGTATGAAAGAATAGGGAATTTGTCTTCGATTAAGATTGAAAACTAATTTGAATGCCTATATGTAGCTACTTCATTTTTTTTCAAAAAATTCTCCATATATTGCTTAGAGGACAAATAAGTACATCAATATTCAAGGTCTTTACAACATGTGGACAATAGGGGTGCCAATAAAGTCTTGATCTACAAAAGCTGAGGAGGCTAGCATTTGAGCCCAATCCCCATAGAGAATGACTGAACATTTCAAAGGCATGCACGCATGTGAACTCTCAGGAGCAAAGCCAACTCTTGCCTAAACCTCTTCGAATTCTCTAAGGTTAGGTGCTAAGGATCCTAATTGAATGTAACTTTATGATGATATTTATACAAGAACCCAATTGTCACTAAATGAACTGAATGCCCCTACAATTTGCAGCTATTGGTGGCCATCCAAGTGCCCCTTAGTCAAAGCGCCTTTCAATGAGAGTGTGGCTACAAAAAGGGAATGGAATTGGGGCTGAACCCATGCCCAGAAAACTTTGGCAAGATGACATTTCCAAAAAATATATGGCATTGTCTCATCCTTACTACAAAACACAAATGCTGAATCAATAATGCCAAGGTTGTGCAACCTACTCTTGATTCCCTGATGAGGCAGTAAGCCACCTCAAAACTTTATGTTTGAAAGAAGCATAAGTCGTCCAAATGGTCGAACACCTCCTCAACCATTGTACAACTGGGTTTTCAAATAAGCATCATTTATATAATGAGTAACAAGGTCCAATGAATGCCTAATCAAGTTTCAAAAATCCCTTATCTTAAATATAAATAAGCTGCCCACTCCTCCATTTCTAATCCCTCCATGTCGGTCCTTCCCCATGCATCTATAGTTTAAATAAGAACTTTCTGAAATGATATGGTAAATACCCTCTAAAATAGCCTTGTTGGCACTAGATAGCTTTTCAGCATAATTTAGAGTTCATGTGTGGCATTACTGGGTGACATGTTCCCACAAGTCCTTCAAGAGACACACGCCTTTCCTAGTGAACATTTTACTTGCATAATTTCAAGAGAGTCCAATCTGGCCCTCTCGAGATTGGAACACCTAGATTGGTTGGGATGCTAGATCTTAGGTATCACAAGGTTCCTTGATCTACCAATGAAGAAATGCATATACTGTTTGCGACTCCGACAACACCCTTGTGAGCAAAACAAAACCTAAGATCAGAAATGTCTTCACATTATCAATGATGTCATAGATTTGAAAGGGACCTTTAATCCCTGCAATATGCTGAGCCTGCCTGATTCGTTGCCTCACAAAGAGTTGCCAAAGGGCATCCCCTTTGATTGCCTATTTCAGGTCACCCCTGGGCTTTCAAGTCAGGGGCACCCAAACTCTCATGACCTTAGAGTAAGGTACATATGTCCCAAGCCACCGAAGGAAGCCTTGTAGCAACAATAATGACTTGATTTTCAAAGATGGTTTTGGTACATGTGATATGGCTTGTTTTTTGCTTTTATTATTGAAAACTTAAAGCCAAGATAACATTTTATTCTATGAAGTCTTTTGCTTGAAAACTTGTCTTTATGGAATTTTACACTTGATTAAAAAATGCAAAATCTTAGAAGGTTGGTAATTTGAAATTGGAAGTTCGAAATGATTTTGACAAGAAATTATTGGAAGCTGGATTTATGTATCATCTTCCATAAGGTGTGAACGTTACTTTTCTTTATTTTTTGTGCTCACCTTTCTTTTGTAAGTTTGGCCTCTTCTTATCTTGGATACATATAAGATGGATATATCTGATTTTAGTTGTCCTGCTGGTAGCATTTTTATATTTTTGCCTTACAAGTTCCATCTAAACAAAGTCTAGGAGAGTTTGTTTAGGTGGAACTTGTTAGGCTTAGCATTATAATTTATGCATTTGGCAAGAATGAATGCCTCTTGGTTTGAAATCTTTCCTGATTTTGATTGTGCTCTTCAGCAAGTAATTTTCTGATGCCATTTGTATTTTTGGGGAACTTCTAGTAATGTGACAGTCTGTCTTGCATGTTTGGCTGTTCTAAGCCTTGTTTATGTACCATAAAGTTGTCCCAGAGACTTCAAATTTGTGAAGGCAAATAGATTTGCTGAGGGAAGTCATAGAAGAACTGCCTTGTTATTTGCAGCGAACTATTGAAGCAGCATCTTCACTAGATAATACTTTAACAGCTTTTTGGGATAGAATCTATAATGGGCAGGTCTGTTGTTCGCTGATAGTTCTCTAGTGCTTAGTGATTTTACCTGTGTGCAGGACTGACATGCTCAGAACTTCATTACATCTTACTTGTTATTTTATTTGTTGTTCTTAGACTTTTAGATTTTGTTGTTTTCAGTTGCATTGACCAGTTTACCGTCTTTGGACATTGTTTTTGATCTATTGTGTCACACTTTTTGTGATCCATTGCTGCTGTCCTTAGCTGCAGAGAGTGCTTTCCCTCTCTCCTATCATCTTCTCTTCCTTCTCATAGGTTCAGATGTTTTCTACCTCGTTCTTCTTCAGTTATGGATCCATCCCGTGTTCTAAGGTTTGCAACCAATCTTGTAAAATGTAATTCTTAACATTTTACCAAATGAGGTGGACTGGAATTCATGGATAACAGAGAACTTATTTAGCATTAAAAGAAAGAAGATAGTCATCTAATTCCGAATATGAAACATTGGAAGGAACAACTCAAATATTTGGGGAAATAAATTGAACAGTTGTTAACATTCTTATTCCTGCTGTCTCAAAAAATTTCCATTCTAGCATTTAAAGGTTCTATGCTTGTTGGGGTGGGTATAGTGTGGTTGGTTAGGCTTTTGTGTTTCTATAAGATATAATTTGATTTTGTTTTAATTTCATTTTTTTCTTCTAAATTTCTACTAGAGGATTTGGAAGCATGGTATTTTAGTAAAAAATGTTGTTTTTAGGCAGATATAGCTTGTAGTTATATGTATTTTAGCATCGAGCCATCTCTGATTAACCACTTTGTTTTTAGAGTGGCTATCAAATAAAATTCAGTCACAAATATTAAGTCTTTTACTTGTATGTTATTATATGCAGAGCATCCTTGGTTACAGAATGCCAAAAAGGCTCCAAATGTTCCCCTCGGTGATGTTGTGAAGACTAGGCTTAAACAATTTTCTATGACGAATAAGTTCAAAAAGAAAGCTTTAAGGGTTAGTGCTAAAGCTTTGGCTAAGATTTCATGCTGTTACTACAATTTTGATTCTATAAATGTCACTGTTGTTTCTTTACTTATTTATATCTGAGTGAAATATTGAATTGGCACTGTCGGTAGGTTATTGCTGACCATTTATCTGTGGAAGAAACCAAAGGCATTAAAGATATGTTCAAGATGATGGACACTGATAACAGCGGTACAATATCATATGAAAAGCTGAAAGCAGGTCTTCATAAGCTCGGTTCGCATATGGATGAATCAGAAGTGCAGACATTAATGGATGCTGTGAGTATTTTCTGATTCACTCGTTAATATCATAATTTTTTTTCCTTAAAGAACAATCTTTGATATATGGGTGAGCTTAGTAAGTGATGTACATTTTCCAAAATTGCTCTTCTTTTGGTAGAAATATGGTGAGCCAGTAAGAGGTTTCCCATCAGCACTGAGAGTTTTTTGTATTCAAATGTAAATGAGGCTATAGTAATGTTTGATGAAAAAACTTCACATTTCTGTAATGTTCACTGCAGTTAAGTTGTGCACTCTAGTTTTTTATTGAAACATGAATGACTCCCCAAATACATTTTGGAGTAAATGAGGCTATAGTAATGTTTGATGAAAAAACTTCACATTTCTGTAGTGTTTACTGCAGTTAAGTTGTGCACTCTAGTTATTTATTGAAACATGAATAACTCCACAAATACATTTTGGAGTAGATGCAAACCATGGTCAAAGTTTAGGTTTTCGAGAAGAATGAAACCAGATTACAGTGGTTACTGAACTTTTGCCAAGCGGCCAGTTCTATCCACCACAGGGGATGACCAGTATTCTTCTAAGCACACAGTTACTTATCGGCCTAATGGGCTACCATATAATATGTCTACATATGTGCACAATGCAGATCTCAAAGATGAATTATGTAGCCAAATAATTTATCAAGGAAGCTGTAGCCACTAACAGTTTGACATCCATTTCTTTGTTAGGGCAGTTGGAATTTTTCTGACTTAGATAACTATGACTGGCGTGCACAATTAGAACTATCAAGGAAACTCTATATACTCAACAAAGAATTAGTCCAACATTCTTTTTGATGTGTTGCAATGAATATGCAAGCACTAATTGGTTTAAGTTAGCTATAGATATGGTTGCAGCTAGGAGGTTTTGTTTGACCTATTGCCTGTCCTTTCTAGTTATTGGTAGCCTAGACACTTTTATTTTTGTTCTCCAAGGAAAATCCTGTGGGGAAGCCCAAGGGATGCTTCCCCACTTTCATGGATGGCATCCTGACTAAACCTCTAGTTGTAGAATAGGGCAGCTCACCCAGGGCACAATTGATTGAGCTAACCTCTTGGGAGTCTAGGATTCCTAGACTTTTGAAGTCTGCAGAGACAGTTTTGGATTGTATTAATTTTCTTGGATTATTGAGATGTATCTCAATTGTTTGTTTTGTAGTTATCCCAATGCCCTAAGCTACCTCTTGGGAGTCTAGGATTCCTAGACTTTTGAAGTGTGCAGAGACAGTTTTGGATTGTATTAATTTTCTAGGATTATTGAGATGTATCTCAATTGTTTGTTTTGTAGTTATCCCAATGCCCTAAGCTATGTTTACATGGAATTTGAATGTTCTTAGATAGTTAATTGGGCTTTTTATAGGAAAGATACAATTTCTCAATTCCATCCTTAGGAAGTGCAATAATGAGATATACAAATTAAACTAAGCTTGATAATAAATGATCCAACACTTGTGATAAGTGTGGACTATGTTTTATCCTTGAATCTCTTCATATCAAAATTAAAATTAAACCTTAAGACTCAACGGTTTCGGGTTTTAGGTTAGATTGGTTTGCTGAAACTATTTTTGACATTTTCCTATTTGTTTTAGGGTTTGAATTGGTATGGGATTAGTGTTAACTAATCAATGAGTTTACACCTTGACCCAACGAGTGTGACAACCAACATGACTTATTGGAATTTGCTGCAAACATAAAATCACAAAAAATGAAAAAAAAATCTAAAAGTGCAACTTCTCAAAACCCTAATTGTAGCCTATCTAAAGATGAACCCCCTTTCTATTTGTCTCACACTCTTCTCATAGAAATTCTGAGCACTAGTGATGCGTTTGGTGGATTGAGTCAAGACATTGACCATGCCCATACATAGGATGTTGACGAGGATATTGTTTCAGGGAATGTTTTTCATGATACATATTAATTTGTTTATGCCATATAGTGTAATAATTTTTGGACTTTGGAGATGAGTTCAAGTTTTGGTGTTTATGCATTTTCATTCTGAAGTTAAATTTTATGCATTGTAGATCTTATAACTTGATGTCATTTTACCCTATTCATCCTATTTACTAGATACCCTCAACCAAGATTAATGGGAGCGAGAGCGGAAGCGGGAGTGGGGAGTGACAATTTCAAAAGCTTCCGGTTCGAGAGCGAGTTAGGAGCAAATTTTAATATAAAATATATTTTTATATATTTTGATGCATATATGTCAATAAAAGCATGTAGAATGATGAATTAGATATAAAATGCATAAAACATGGCTTGAACCATTTAACATCAATTATCTAGAAGTTATAACCTTCATCAACCACGTCCACATGTTAGTAACATACAACATATCGAGTCTCACGATTCATCAATCTTAAAGTTTCAAGCTTTTGAAATTCGATATATAACATTTATCATCATTGATCACAAAAGTTGTAACTTGTACTTGTAACCATTACCATTACCAAGTAACCAAACGATAACAAAGAATATCTAACATGAAATGAAATGTTTCAACTTTCAACTTTCACGAAGCATCATATTCATAATTCATTACGAATGAGTTATAAATGGCAACTTCAAACTTAAATTGCCATATATTGTTTACAAAAGATACCATAATAAATATGAAAGAGTCAATAGTTATAAAAAGTACTAGAAACTAGAAAAGACAAGTAAATCTATTATCTACGGCTTGACCCTCTTTCCTAGAGAAATTTCTAATTTCTTGTCTCATGCTTTATTGGGAGTCTCCTCTTGCATAGTTGAACGACTCTAGTGCCCCTAATTAAACACAAGTTCCATACCCTAGTACCCTAAGTGCTCTTGATTATTGGGAGTCTCCCTTGCATAGAGAGCTAGGTGCTCTTGATTAAATACAAGTTCCATACCCTGGTAAATGACAAAATCCAATGGAAACATTGCAATCCCCCCATTCTTGAAAACCTGAAAAAATGATAAGTCTGTTGGATTTTGAGTGAGATCTAAAATTCTACTTTTTCTATATGAAATCCAATGAGGTGGGAACCACTGTCAAACAACCCGAGTCATTTCATGTTAATGTTAACAATTTAAGTAATAGTTTCATTTTCATCCTTTTACTTTAAGAATTTAACATTACCATGAATAACATATCAACACTAGGGCCAAATTCTTGTTTCCAAACTTCAATAGCTCCCTCTATCACTCTTGAATTGGCAGGGAGCATAATTTTTGACAGGGAGCGCACTGTGGGAGCAAAATTTTTTATAGGGAGTGCGCTCCCGCGGTTGCTCCCAATGCGCTCATGCCTAGAGCGTGCTTCGAGGGCGGGGGGGGGGCCTCGCCCACAACCCTGCCTTCAACTGTGTACTTTTTAGTCAACTAGTTCTTGATCTTGGTTTTCCTTTGTGTTTTGGTACAATTTTTGGTTTGGTGAGTGATTTTGGGAATTCTGGTTCCTGTTTCAGTTAATAACTACAATGGTTATATCTCATATATGCTTTTGTAGACATTAATTAGGAATGTGTAGTATTTGATGGAGCATTCTTATTAATGCAATTTAATGAAATGCTTATGCAATATCATTTTATGTAAATGTAGGCAAGCGATGAATGTTAGATTTCTTATTGCAACTCATTGGTCATCATAAATGTTTTAGATTTCTTGAAGAAAGATCAATGCATTAGTAACTAATTAAATAGTTAAGTAGTGTTCTAGCAATAAAAGCAACCTCATGTATATATGTTAGTTTAGTGCTGCTAACATTCGCTCTAGGTCATTTCTTTCATTTGTCATCATCTCCTATGTTTTAGTGATTTCTTAAATTTCAGGAGTCTCTGTTTTTAGACATTGACCAAACTCATGATTAGTCATCGTTGTTGTGTTTGCATTAATAAGTGTGATGACCCCTGTTGATAAAATGTGTAACTAAGTTCAGTCTTCATAAATATGAAATGTACTTTTGATTCTTGTATTTTGTAAAATGAAAGAAAAATTATTATTGTTATTTTGGAGCGTGAGTTTCATGCTCAAGGTCTTTTATTTTAGAGGTCAAGCACCCATTGAGTGCTTCTAGGGTTTTTCCTAGGTCAAGAAGTCAAGAGAGTTATTGTCATATGTTGAAGACCCCTTTGGGCACATTGTAGCTTGTAAAAGGAATTATTTTTGGATTTTAAAGTGTCAAGAAACCCTCCAAGGCTAAGTTTGCCCGCTAGCAAAGAAGTCCTCGTAATTTGAGGAACTTCATCCACCTTGAAAGCCTATATATTGGTGGGAACTCAATCTCCTAGGGACACAATTTATTCTCTCATCAAGTGAGGGAAGAAGAAGAAAGAGGCTAGTAAAGGAAGAAGAAAGACGAAGATCAAGTGTTTGGGTTATTTTCTCTCTCTCTCTCTCTCTTCACACATGTGAAAGTTAGGGTTTTTGTTGCTGGGTTAGGGTTTTGCTGTTGCAGGATTGAACTTGGAACAAGTGCAGAAAGAAGGTCGAAGGAATGCTGATTAGGTCCTCCGCAAGCTCTAGAAGAGAAAGTCAAGAGAAGGTATGAAGAAGCCTTGGAAGGCCGAAATAAGCTCACACGTGTGGAAGCAACTATTGCTGGGTGGGGCGAACATTTCAGGCCTGCAATAGAGGTTGAAATTCTATTGTTGGGGGTCGAAGTTGTGCTGTTGGAAGAGATTTGACTGGGTTTGACTTGAGTAAGGGAAGCACATCATCAAGGAGGCTGGACTTGGTCTTGGAAGGGTGTTGGTCTTGGTCTAAGGGTCTTGGAATTCGTCAATTGAAGAATGTATAAGAAGATGAGATTTATGGGTTTTCCTATCAAGTGAAGAGGTTTTGGCCCTGGCTTGCAACTTATATCTTGTGTTTTTGTGTACTATTGTTCTTGTTTTGGTAGCTGTTTGATGATAAGAAAAAACATAATAATAAGAGAAGAAGCTAATAAGTAAGAAAAAGTAGAAAGGTATCACAAGTAGTTATCGCAGAAAGAGAAATCATTTTAACTACTGCCCTCTAGATTTATCAACATGGTATCAGAGGTAAGGTTGGCTAAGGGCACAATGAAGATCTCTGCTACATTGAAGAAGTTCCAAAAGAAGTGTACAAAGGTGGCAAGTCATCTCAAGAAGGGCATCAAAGAAGTATGGGATCTCTTATTTTATCCTAAGAAGGAAGTGACCAAGACATCTACAAAGGATTAAGGACTATTCTCAACACTCACTAGCACATATAAAGATGATAATATTTAGGTAATCCACAATGGAGCATCAAGGCATATGATTGGTCAACACAAGCAACCAAAGACATTATCAAAAGGAAAGTCCTCTTACTCTGTAGAGCTTGGTGACAATAAAAGCTACCATGTGAGAGGAAGTGGATCAACTTTGCTAGAGCTGGAGAATGGAGGAAATATTCATCTCAATAATATTCTATTTGTTCTGGGTTTGCACAAGAATTTACTTTCCATTTCATGCTTAGAAGATAAGGGAGATATAATTGCTTTCATAGATGGAAAGGTTGTAGTATGGGGTATAAAATCAAGCATAGAAGATGCAAGGATGATTGGGATTCGTGAAGGAAGACTTTACAGATTGTTAACTCTGCTTGCTCAAGCTATAGTTCACATTGAAGTTAGCCCATGTGAACTTTGGCATAGAAGATTTGGTCATCTTCACTACAAAATCCTTCCAATCCTAAATTCAATAGTTAATGGCATCCCTGAACTAAAAGAATATCATGAAGGAGTATGCAAGGGATGTGCATTGGGTAAAAACACCAAGAGACCATTTGGAAGTAGTGCTTCAAGGTCAAAATAAATCTTGGATCTTATTCATTCCGATGTTTGTGGTCATGTGGCTCCAAAGTCACTTGGAGGTCATCTATATTATGTCACCTTCATAAATGATCATTCAAGAAAAACTTGGGTTTATTTAATGAAATCCAAGGATGAAGTATTCATCAAATTTCAAGAATTCAAAGTTGAAGTAGAGAACCGTACAGAAAGGAGAATCAATATTTTAAGGTCTAATAATGGAGGAGAATACACATAAAAGGAAATCATATTCTTCTGTAAGGAGTCTAGGATTGAGAGGGAGCTGATAGTCCCATGATCAAGATTTGCTGAAATTTATGTGGGGTGAAGCTACGAAGACAACTGTATACATACAAAATCGAAGTTTCCGTTGGTCTCTAAATAATATGACTCTCAAAGAAGCACTCATTCGGAAGAAACCAAGCGTGGATCATCTCTGAATTTTTGGTTGTTCTGTGTATATTCACATACCGAAGGACAACAGAAAGAAGTTGGATCCATCAGGTATGAAGGGAACATTTGTTGGCTACAATAATTATTCTAAGGCCTATAGGATCTACATAAAGGAAGGACACTGTATAGAAGTTAGTCGAAACGTGATATTTGACGAAAGTATTGCATTCAAGAAATCAAAGGATCTCCCTATGGACGATGGTGAAGAACTTTCGGTATTTGAAGAGGAAGTTACTAGTGAGGAAGAAGAATCAAATCATGAAGATGAAGGTCCTAGTGGACCTATACAACCTATGGTAATCCTTGAGACTAGAAAGAGACCTAATTGATTGAAATCTACTCTATTAGATGCAGAGGGACATGGAGTAGCTAGGGGCATATTTAGAGAAAGTAAGAAAACCAAGAGATATTTTGGGTATGCAGCATATATGACAAAACTAATAGAAGCAGAGCCATCCACCATTGAAGAAGCTGTCAATCATTAAGAATGGAAAGATGCCATGAATGAAGAATATCAATTGATAATGGAGAATGGGGTATGGGAGATCATACCTAGGCCTAAAGACAAGTCTATGGTGACTTCCAAATGGCTTTACAAGATTAAACATGTGACAGATGGAAGTATTGATAAGTATAAGGCAAGATTTGTGGCAAGCGGCTTCTCTCAACAAGAAGGCATCGATTATGAAGAGACATTTGCTCCAACAACAAGGTATACAACTATAAGCTCACTGGTCTCTTTGGCAACATCGATGGGATGGAATATACATCAAATGGATGTTAAGATTGCATTCCTAAATGGCACAATTGATGAAGAAGTCTATACATAGTAACCCTTGGGATTTGAAGGGATTTGAAGTCAAAGATAGAGAGGCTTATGTTTGTAGGTTGAAGAAGGCATTATATGGCCTTAAGCAAGCACCAAGGGCATGGTATGCAAGGATGGATGCATACCTACAAATATTGGGCTTCACAAAGAGTTCTATTGATCCGAATCTCTATATCAAGGTCGTGAAGGATGAAACCTTAATCATTCTTCTATATGTGGATGATCTTCTCTTGACAGGTGTAGAAGGTTGAATCTAAGAATGCAAGAAGCAGGCAACAACAAAATTTGATATGAAGGATCTTGGGCTAATGCACTACTATTTGGGATTGGAAGTCTTGCAATGACCTAATGAGATCTATCTAGGTCAAGGGAAGTATGTGATCAAGATGTTGAAGAGGTTTGATATGATGGATTGCAAACCAATGACAACCTCGATGATCATAAACTTGAAAAGGCTAAGGAGTTTCAAATGGAGCCCAGTGGATTCGACTAGGTATAGACAATTGATTGGCTCACTGATGTACTTGGTGAATACTCGACCAAACATATGTTTTGCAATGAATGTTCTCAGTTAGTTCCAAGTTGAGCCAAAGCATGATCATTGGATAACAACCAAGCACATTTTGAGATATCTGCAAGGAACAATCCACTACTGCTTGAAATATGATGGGAGGAATGACGTCCACTTGATTGGATATACAAATTACGATTGGGGAGGCAGTGAGGAGGATGGAAGGAGCACTACAGGAGGATGCTTTAGTTTGGGATCCTCCATGGTCTCATGGATGAGCAGAAAGCAAGAATCAGTTGCTTTGAGTAGTGCTGAGGATGAAGCTATTGCAGCCCGTGAAGTAAGAAGAGAAGCTGTCTGGTTAAGGAAGTTGCTATCTGACTTGTTTGAAGGACCAATGGACCATATAGTGATACATTGTGATAACACTAGTTATATAAGATTGTCCGAAGACCCAATGTTTCATGGAACGACAAAGCATATAAACAACAAGTATCACTACAATCGGAAGCTAGTATAGGATGGTGTGTTGCAGCTACGATATATATTCACTGACGAGTAGGTAGTTGACATATTGATGAAATCTCTTCCTAATAAGAAGCTTGTGTATTTGAACCTAAAGGAAGGAAAAAGGCAACTTGAAGATCTATTGAAAGAAGAATAATGAGTTTCAAGGTTAGAAATAGAAGATTTCAACATGACAAACTCAATGAAAGCAGAGAACAAATTAGAAGGATCCTCCAACTACAGGGTCTAGAAAAAGAGAATAGATCTCATTGTCGAAAAGGATGAAATTTTAGATCTTGTTCAAGGAAAAGTCAAGAAGCTTACTGATGATCCAAGTAATGCAAATAAAATGAAGTTTAGAGAACTTGAAATCGTGGCAATGAATCTAATAGTGGATGGAGTTAAGGATAACTTAATTCCATACATATCAAACATAAATTCCGCTTAAGAAATGTATGAGGCTCTCTCCAAGTTATTCACAATCAAGAACATTGGTCAAATAGCAAGCCTCAAGAATGAACTAAGAATTGTTAAGATGACAAATGATGATACCGTTTCATCATACTTTATAAGGATATCTAGAATCAGGGATGAACTCCAAGCAATACATGAAGTTGTCCTAGAAAAGGAGCTCATAATTACTGCCCTTCTAGGACTACCTAAATCTTGGAGTGCCTTTGCATAAGGACTCAAAAGTGTGAAGGATATGCCAACATTTGAAGAAATGTGGAATGCATGTAGCCAAGAAGAAGCCAGAATATCTATGGTAAACAACAAAAAGGAGAATGGAGAAGAAAACACCTCAAATGCTTACTCTGCTCATCACAAAAAAAAGGGAACCTTCAAGGAGTTCAAAGGACCAAAGAAGAAAATGGACCTATCCAAGGTTGAATGTTACAATTGCCACAAGATAAGACATTACCAGAGTCATTGTCCTGAGAATCCAAGAAATAAGAAAAGAAATAGGGATCGAGCAAATGTCGCTGATGAATCTCCACCAAAGAAGAAGAAGATGGAAGAATCCGAAGTGAAAGACTTATTTGCTAGGGACTCTTAGGGCCTCTATCCCTTACATATCCTTCTATTCTAAGTTTTGCATTGTTTTCCTTTATGTTTTGATCTTTAGAATTTGTAGGTCTAACAAGTCTTGTTAGAAAACTTTTTATTTTGATAAAGTTGTAGGTATTCCTCAAGATTGGATTAAGAGGAAGCCCTCACCATTTTACCAAAGATAAGTATCTTACTCCTTGTCTTATCTTTTATGTTTGGTTTCCCTTTCTATTTTATGCTAATAACCTTATCTCTTTATATTTTTCCTTGGCTAGGAAAGCTTGCTAATTGCTCAAGGATCATGGAGAAGACTTCAAAGGATGGAATTGAAGTATGAAAGAAGTTCTATTGAAATCCTTCAAGCATTGATGTCCTACAAGGTTTGTTAAGAAACAACCCAAGGTATGTCTTAGCCTATAAGCTTTGTTACAAGATCTCTTTATATAAAGTTACGATCAATCTTCTTTTAAATTTTGCTCTACATTACTAACATCATTATGTCTAGGGTTTTGAATCGTAAGATATTCTTGTTTGGGTGATTAATCATTAGATTGAATCTACCCTCATTATATTTTTGATCATTCGTATGGAACCCTAAAAGTTTCTATATAAAACCCTAACCTAAGGGCATGTCTATAGTTATGAAACCCTCGTCTACTTAGGATTAATGATGAAGCCTAGAAATCCTATTCTCTTGTTTAGAGTCTTGGTATTGTTATAATAAAAGCCCTAGATCTTTAGGGTTTGGTAAATTAGGGTTTATGACCAAAACCTTTGTAATGTCTTTAGTAAGATTCTAGGGATAAAACCCTAGTTGTATATTTGTTTGTATAACCAAAAGCCCTAGTTTGAATAAATTGTTGTATATCAAACTTTGATGTATTGATGTTTGTGTCCTAGGTTTACCTAGTAAATATTGATAAGAAATGCATGCTAGATATGTATATTCGAGTATGCTAACCTAATTGTTGTTTCTCATGTAAATTCTAGGGTTGATAACAAAGCCTTAGTAGAGATTGATATTATAGGATATGATGATATTGTTTTTGATATGATTTAGTCTAGGGTTTGCATCAAACCTTAGTAAAGTCTAACATTGTTGAAATATTATATGCATGGTAGGATTATTATTAATTACCGATATCTAAGGCTTTGTGTCTCTAAGATGGAATCTAGGGTTTGTAATGGATCATAGTAGATTCTGTCATATATCTTTGAAAATAATATTGAGGCCCTAGATAGAATGAGACTGATCTAAGTTGTTTTATGTTGTAGTCTATGGTTTGTAACAAAACCCTAACAAAGAAGTTGAAGTTTAGAAGGACATGTCTCTTATTGATTATGAACCTAACTAGGTTTAGGTATTTGATGTCTAAAGTATTTGATTGTTTTGATGGTTCCATTATATTAACATAACTTTGATACTGCTAACTTCATGCGTTATGTCTCTTACTGATTATGAACCTAACAAGGTTTAGGTATTTGATTGTTTTGATGGTTCCATTATATTAACATAACTTTGATATTGTTAACTTCATGCTTCTATATATAGTTGGTTGGTACTTGCTATTAAAGTTTTGCAGGTACACATGATGTTCGTATGAACACGATGAAGATGACCTTGATGAAGTTATGAAAGATTGAAGCCTCTCTGATGTTATAGAAGAAGAAAGTAGTTGATCTCCCTAAGTTAAGAGGGAGCCTGGAAAGAAGAAAGGGCACATCTCCCCAAGGGCATATTATGACAATGAATATCATGAAGTAAGCAAAAGTACTATTGATGAATATGAAGTTGCAAACAAAGACTGAGAAGATCTGAGGATGTATTTGGTGCTCTTGAAGAAATGAAAGAAGAAGAAGGCTTCCGACAAATTATATGAATAACTTGATGATGAAAGGAGGATCATGATTATTGAGGAACCTGGAGGTTTGTGTTTAGTTATATATGTATTTGTAAGTTTATTGGTAATTGGGGTTTGTACAGGTAAATCTCTCCATAAAGAAGGATGAAAGCATGCTTGGACAAATGGATATATCTAGTTTATTAAGGAGAGTTGAAGCATCTAATGGCAGAGGCTGAGGAGGACATTTGACTGACCTGTGCGTTGATGTCTTGATCCCGAAGAGGGAGGGTGGCGTTGGTCTTGGAGCTTTGACCTTGGATACACACCTAGATCCCTAGGTTGATGCCATATGGTTAGTTATTAAGCCCGATGGTACCTAGATTGGCTGAAAGTTTTAGTCCATCTTAGTCCCACCTGGATAGATAACCCTAGTCAAGTATCTAGTCCGTGGCACTGAGTGTGCCTGAACTCTTCGTAGTTCATATTGGAGATCTTCCATGTACCTCTATATGGTTGTAATTATGAATAGCTCCCTAGTTAAGTGGGAGTGTTGAAGAATGTAACTAGGTTTGGTCTTCATAAATGTATTTAAGTCACAATATATTGTATTTGTCAAAAGAAAGAAAATGAAATTCTATTATTATTAAAATTGACTTATTAAAGCATGGATTTCATGCTTGGGTCAATTATTTTTAGGTCAAAGCCTCCATTGCAGGTTTCAAGGGTTTGTGTCAAGTGTCCTTGTCCATGTCATAATGTAAAGAACCTTTCTTGAGAAATTTGTCAAGAAAGAAATTTATTGTATATTAAAATTAGTCTTCTAGGCCTCCTCCACCAAGTCGGCCTCAAAACTGGACAAGTCAACCTAAAACTGGGCAGCAAAATCCCTATATAAAGGCAACAACTCGATCTCATTTGTCTCACTCACAACAAGCTCAATTTGCAACTTATGGGGCTAGAAATAGTGCGAATTTCAAGGAAGAAGAGAAAGAAGGATAGCTAAGGAGGAGGTCCCTCACAAGCATAAGAAGTCGAAATTTTCTCTCTTTTCTCCACACGTGTGAAACTATGCAGTTGTTGGAAGGGGGCCGAAATTCTGCAATAACTGGGAGGCCGAAATTCTACTGTTGGGGGTTGAAATTCTGCAACTGGGAAGTTGAATTTCTGGATTGTTGTTGGGCTGGAGCTGCTGGATAAGAAGAGACTACTATATCATTTTGGAAGGCTGACTTGGTGGAGGAGGAAAGTTTGTTGGTTTAGGTTCTTGGCCCATCTCAATCTGAATTACTGAAAGAAGAGTTCTTGACTGTGTTTTCCCCTATCTAGGGGTTTTAGCCCTTGCTGTCCACCAACATGTGGTGTCCCTAATCTTCATGTTTTGCTTTTGATAATTGCTTGATGAAGCCAAGATAAAAAAAGAACATAAGAAAGTTAATAAGAATATAAGAATATCACAAATGATTATCAACATAAGAAAATCTTTCTGCCTTTTTGATTTTCTAACATCTTGGAGATTCCAGGACTTTCTAGACTTGAAAATAATTCTTTTTACAATTACAAGTTTCCGGGAAGGGTCTTATGAACATGATGTTGACTCCATTGACTCATGACAATAAATCTTAAGACCTAACAAAACCTAGAAGCACTAAGAACATGCTTTTACCTAGAAGACCATCAATAATGAACATGAAACCCATGCTTTAATAATAATAAATTTTCTTTTTCTTTACTTGTTTGTTACATAGGATACATATTGAAATGAATACAACAAATATGAAGACTGAAACTAGTTGCATTTCTCAACAACCTTGGACAAATTCTGGCTGAGCTTCGCTCCATCACAACTCCAATTGTCATGGACTTGGTTGATGTTTTAATCCCTTGGACATCAAACCTCCCTACTTAGGAGCTGTTGGTCCCCAACAACAGTCCTATCAGTTTAGGAGCTTCTAGATTTTCTCTATGGTGTACCGCTTTCTAGTTTTGGGCGATTGTCCTTTTAGCGTATTTGATAAAGTTTTAGGGTTATGTGAATGGTTGCCAATGCTTTAAACTGTAGAACAATGTCTCCTTCCAGCGATGTGGTACCATTAGGGACAAATTCTTTAGGAACTGGCATGATAGGTTCTTCATTTCCACCAAACATTGGTTGCTTGTAGAGATTTGGCCGATCTACATTGAAATCTAAATGAATTCCCAGAAGGGTAGTAAATCCAGTTTGTACACGTTCTCTCCAATCTGCTTGATGATTTGTATGGGAAGTATTTGAGAAATATGAGCTCTCTGTACTCATCTCTGAAGCATTCCTTCTGAAGATAAACCCAAACTTTCTCTCTTGTGTGAAGGGCAATGCTCATCATGCTTGGCCTTGTGCTTTTGCTGACTCTTCTGCAAAGATGCTAGAACTTGATCATGGAATTCTGGGATGTGATTGATGAATCATGTGACTTGCCCACTTGTAATGACTTACTTTGCCATTGTTGCCTTGGGAGTGGAACTCAAAACAGCTAGTGGATCCGCATGCAGCAATCAATGTCACAATCAAAAAGTGAAGTGCCTGTCATGTTGTGCACTGTGTGATCATATCTAATATCTATGTTACACACGAGGGATATTAGTAATATTTCCTGGGATGAAGTCCATTCCAAGGATGGACAGGGTTTTTGTGAAGACATTCTAGGATGTCTCTAAATCAGCATGTGCTTCAGGACAAAAATAAAAATCTGGGAACATAAAGTTAATGGATTTGTTTTTAGCACTCATATAGGGTAAAAGGCATGCCATATTCAGACCATAGCCCACTGATTTACAACTGAGGTTCAACTATAAGAAGAGGAGCAAGCAATCTGTTCAATCTATCGGTGCATCTTCAGTGTTTCTAGGCAGCATTCAGTTGTTTTCATAGACCAAACCTCTTGCATAATTCTGCTGCAAATTGTATCTCCATGTGTTTAGTGAAGATGAGGATTCTCAGTCACGATTGAATTCTATTATGTCCTTTGTCTAGGCATGGTTATGTTTTGAAATAATTCATACCTTGTCGTTAACAACTCTTATTATTGAAGAAAATATGTGATCCTCTCTCTTTGGTCAATGTTGAATACTTGATTTGAGTGAAAATTCTTTTTATCAATGATGAATACTTGATTGAGTGAGAATTCTCTCTGCCAATGATGAATACTTGATTGAGATTTCTATTCTTTGATTGCTCTCACATGTTAAGCTTATATATATTTGTCTTTTATCAGCAAGGTTTAGTGTTATGACTCCCTTGGTGGTATTATTTTCAACTTTCTCTCTTTTGTTTTTACATTCCAAAAGTAGAGTAAAGCCCTGGTAATATATAAATCAGACGCCCTGGTAATATACAAATCAGACTTAATCATCATTGAATTTTCAGTGTTGGAGTTGTTTTTGAACAACTTATCCACAGATTTTGAGAATTTAATTTCAAAACTGCAAATTTTAAGTGCAGATCTGAATTTCTTTCTTGCTGATTAGAAATACAGACACACAAATTTAGCAGTGTTCAATAAGGATCAACAAGCTTTATACGCAGATCTGAGCTCTTATTGTTATGAAATTTGAAGATTTAAAGGCAGGTCTGATATAGTGATATTTACCTAGAATTAAACATATTGAATTTAATGTGAAAGGTTCACTGTTGGTGAAGGGACAGTGTGTCTAGACTCTAAACTGTCTATTTGGAACCTCTTGACACTGATTAAAGGGCAATTTCAAGTGATAAAAAATCCAAACTCAAATGATGTTTTGGGCAATAATTTATTTTCTATCCTGGATATGCTTTGATTTTGAGGGGTGCAAAGTGACGTAGGAAAAGTTGAAGTCATGTTGGAGTGGCCTAATCCCATTAATGTTTTGGATTTAAAGGGTTATCTAGGGGTATAAGCATTTTGAGGAAGCTAAGTTAGTGCCCTTTTAATCAGCTTAGTGCACACTGTAGAGGAAGGGTAGCCAAGTGGTTGACAGAAAACCAGGCCTTTTCTAATCAAGAAATTAAGAGACTAATCATAACAAGCACCTCTCTAGTCTCTACACATTCCATCTTAAAGATAAAATCAGGAGTTCCATGGAGCACATCTCTCATGAAAATTTAAGCAAGCATCTGCGTCATTGCATTTTAGCAACTCCATGTATCCATTGTTAATTGACTCGGCTTGAGGTCATGGAATTCTCAAATCATTTTATGAAAACATTACTATGACAAGTACTGTTTTAAATTTTTGTTGCAGTGGCGTACTGTTACTAATGCTTTGGATTTGAAGAGTTATAGAGGGTTATAAACATTTTGAGAGAGCTGGGTCATTGTCCTCTTTATCAGCTTACTGCATTCTGTAGAGGATGGGTAGTCAAGACACAAGACCAAGCCTACTATAATCTGGAAATTGAGAGACTCATCACAACATTCACCTCTCTACATATTCCATCTTGGAGATAAAAGTGGGAGTTACATGGAATTGTTAAAATCTTTCATGGATATTTAAAGTTAGCATCTGCTTCAATTGCATTTTAGCAACTTCATGTATGTCTGCTCATACTTTTCCATTGTTATTTGACCCTGCTTGAGGTCATCAAATTCACATATTATTTTCTGAAAACATTGCTATGAAAATTACTACTGTTTTCAATATATGTTGTATAGTTTGGACCTCATCTCTCTCCCCTATTATCTTTTTTATTACATGACACTGTTCCTAAAATATGGAGTCTCTTTTTCATAGGTTGTAAATAGCAATTGTTTCTTTAAGTCATGGGAGCTTAAAGTATGTCTTCACGCACAACAATCACATTTCAACCTCTTGGCTTGTATTCCCACCAAAAATTGGGGTCTCGGCCTTGAGGAATTCTCTTGACAAATCTTTTGGTGTGGTCTTTTTCTCCTATTTTTGCTGTTGGAAGAAGAGGATTTCTCTGGGAAGAATTGAAAGAGATATTCTCAATATCCACTAAAAAATTTGATGCTCAAACCAACGATTTATGAGACTATTTGATATCAAGTAAGATTGTTATTTGTGGTTCTTGACCAGTTTGGATTTCTATTTGGAAATTTTATTGCATTTTTCATAGGATGCATACTAATCACAAAGTTGAATTTGTATGAGCAGATTACATGTAATATGTTTGCTTACACTGCTTCCCTGGTACTGTATATGCATGCAAAATTTGTCAAAGATAGAATCTGACTATTTAATGGGCTTCTTGCAGGCGGATGCTGATGGAAATGGCACGCTCGATTATCGAGAATTTGTTGCGGCTTCGCTTCATATGCAGAGCATAGACAACGATGAATACTTGCGTAAGGCATTTCTGTACTTTGACAAAGATGGCAGTGGTTACATTGAAATCGAGGAATTTAGAGAAGCCTTAGCTGATGACTTTGGTCCAGATGACATAGATGTGGTGAACAACATTTTTAATGAGGTGGATGCAGACAAGGTAATTCCTTTTTAGTTTGCATGTCTTTAAAATAATCTTATAGAATTTTGGAGTGATGTGTGTTTAGTGAGTTTTTCATGCTTATAAACGTTTAAGATATATTTCTTTTTTGGAATTAGTAGACATATTTTCTAGTTTTTAACAGACATTTTACTTATGCAGGATGGACGTATTAGTTACGAAGAGTTTGCATCCATGATGAAAACTGGTACAGACTGGAGAAAAGCCTCTCGGCATTATTCACGAGGGAGGTTTAACAGTCTCAGCATAAAATTGGTCAGGGATGGCTCTTTGCAGATGGAAAATAATGAAAGGAGATAATCAAGTCTCCAAGGGAATTTTTTCCATTGTTAAAGAGTCTAAATGAGACATTTTATGAAGGCCTTTCAAGGTGAATGATCATTTTGTGCCATATTATTCTCTCTGTATGCATTTTCTGGGTGCTGGTGTTGGTGGCTCCTAGCTTGTGGAATGAGGCTAGCCTCATATGGAGAGTATTACAATGATTTGTGCTCAATGTATACAATTCAAGCAGGTGTATGCATCAAGATTGTAGAGTTTTGGTTATTGATATTCATGCCTTGAGTCGTTAAGGTAAGCTTACTGTTTGATGCAAAAGTTCATTCATATCTGGCAAGCTGTTGAAAGGTGCACCGATGCAAGATGTTCTTTTGACTGTGTTTAGATATCCTAGTCCTTTTGGGGACATGGATCACACAAAAATTCTCTAATCTGGCTGGCTTGATTTCTTATAAAATTCTTTCTGACTAGGGTGATCAAGTCATGTTGTAATACCTGCGTTTACGTGGCTGAATGTTTGCACACAGTCAAGAAACTTCGAATGCCTGGTTTCAGCACACATGACAACCTGCGGTAAGTTATTTAAGCTTTTATGTAGAGCCAACAAAGGAGATAATGGTATGTTAAAAGGTGGCCCTTGCTTGGGCTTTGACACCTGGAGATGTCTTTTCCCATGGTAAAGACTTTTTTCGATTTTTAGAATATTCATTTATGCAGTGAAGATGATAGTTATCATGCAACTAGGCGTAGTAAGGGTTGTCTGTTTTGGTGGACAATCACATAAAAAGGATAGCTTGTTGTATAAAACAAAAAAATTCAATGATACAAAACTGAGTAGGCCAAGGTTGTTTAGCCAGAAAGAATGCTATTTCTGATCTTTGCATGCATGTACTTTATTTTTATGATTACAATTTGAAGAATTTGCTTGTCTTTTTTCCCAATTCAAGTGGGTTTATAGTGTCCTGATCGTAGTGTGAAGCAAAGGTGCAGTTTACATGATCATAATTGCATAGATCTTGTAGTACACCTCATCCATATTTCATTTCATCTAAGGTCTGTTCTTTTTACATATTGGGAAACCATCGACCTTAGTTTATGCTGCCTCTGAAATTTAATGTGAGGCAGTCCTAATTATAACTAGGCCTACATTATCCTGTCAATCTCTTGTAAAAACTGATCATGCAGGTCTGAGGAGGCTGGGGTTGTGTTGCCGGTTTTGGATTTGCAAGTTTAGGCTCTCTTTCTCTGAGAGCAAACTTTTGATGAAGGAAAAAAATATAAACATAAAGGAAAATATGAACAAAAGCGTGTTTTCTTTCTAATGTGTTCACTGTTTATTGTATACGTATACCAGTTGTTTTAGGTTGTATCCTGAGCTTGCTCCTTGACAGCCACATGGGTGAACATTCTTGCCCATCCAGGTTCTGGAGTTCTCAGTGTCTCCAAAGAGGATTGAAACTTCCTCTCGAGCCAGCATAATACCAGTGCAGGTTTTCTCATGAAACTGTATTAAAGGCAACGTCGTGCACTACTTCAGTAGTCATTAAAGAACTGAACTCTTATTCTTTCTGCCTGATTACCCCACAATCTATATAGAGTAACGCTTTCCTGCCAAGCCTTTCCGACAGTCCATGAAATCCTCTTGGCTTTCTTGAAGATTTTGTGCTCTCTTTCGAGTAGTCGTCTCTCTTGAATTTTTGTTGTCATACTTCCCCATGGACCATATTTCCAATAACTTGTGTCCCCAGTTTGGACAAAAAACACCTTTCAACTTTTATATCATGTTATTCTACATGCTCTCGGTCTAGAGTACTCTTGTGCCATACTTGCAACTTCCATCTGCTTTTCTTCTATCAAGCTCATGGCCCTCATATTTGTCTGTATTAAGCAGATTAAAGTAGTCTTGTGCCCACCCTTGTTAGTTTGAACCTTACGAGTCATCTTTATCAAATTATTATTTAAAAATCATTATGTTCCAATTATGCGAAGAGAGAAACTAACAAATCTAAAAAATGATTGTATTTGATTTTACTTCAGTTTTCACTTAGATAAACTCATTTCGTTATGGTTTGTGTGCATCATGTTCATAATTAGTAGGATATATTTTAGTTGACATTTGTTGTTGCAGGCTTTATAGGTTGCTATTGACCATGGAAAGTTAAGATCACGTAGACAGATGGGGTATATTAGTAAAATATATAAATGCATAATGAATATTCATTGAGAAGGTTGGCTTATATACACACGTCATATCATGTTCATAATCAGTAGGTTGGTTCATAATCAGTAGGTTATATTTTAGTTGACATTTTTCATGTTCATAATCAATAGGTTATATTTTAGTTGACATTTTTTGTTGCAAACTTTATAGGTCGCTTTTGAATATAAAAAGTTTAGATCCGAGACTGACTGACTGGGGCGTGTATTAACAAAATATATAAATTCATAATGATTAACAAATGTTCTAAAATATATAAATGCATAAAATATATAAATGCATAATGATTAACAATTGTTCTAAAAGGTGCGAAGAGAGGCCCATAGGATTGTTAAATTGGAATTGCTGAATTTGGAAAGTTGTACTTTGGTTTGAAATAATAATTGTTGTTGTATTATATTTAGGTTGTTTAGTATGTTTGTGTTAAGTTGGTAATACACAATAGATGATGAAGGTTCACCAAGATATAATATACCACTTATTTTACCAATGAAAGATTTAGAACTATTGTGAAGAAATATCGATTTTATTTCCATTTGTATGCCCTACCATTAATGATTACATATTTATTATAAAGCACAATAATGATTTTTTAAAAATAGTAATAAAAATTTCTATGATAATTATATATTTGATTTATTTCAACCATATTAATAAAATTTACATTTTGAAATTTTACATTTTGAAAAGTTTCTTTTTTATACAATTATAATTTCAAAAATATAAATAATGATTACACATCAAAATTAAAAAAAAAACATACCATTTAAAACAATATTTTATAATATTTCTTAAATTTTCAAATGCATATGTGATATATTTTATTTAAAGCAATGATAATCCATTCATAAAGAAAAAAGACAGCATATTCATATGAAATTTTAAGATTGAACCCATGATAAAATTTGATTCCATCCATATATTACTCTCAATTCATCATAAATATTTATAATACTCTTGTAAAACAGTCTTTCCATAAAATAAAGATAAAAATAATTTTTTAAAAGTTTTTTTCTTAATTTATTTTATTATTTGTTAAGTAAAGATTTAATTTAAATTTTTAAATATATTGAATTTTTTTAAATTTATATTTGGTTTTTAAACTCTATAAATAATTTTAATTTTCAATAAAAATTAAATTTAAATAAAATTATTAACACATTAACGGATTAGCTTTATATATTATATAAACATAAAATATGATAACTTTTAATAAAATTATAAATTTATATACATTAATTACATAAAATAAATTATAAATAAATTATTTTGTTTTAATGATAATTCGATATTATTTGTAATATTTTATAAATTATAATAAATATTTTATTTTAATATATTATATTATTTATATATTTTTACAACATTAATCCTATAAAAATGAATATTATGTTTTAAATATTAAATAATGGGTAATTAATTATAAATTATATACATTATAAAATTCTATTAATTAAGTAAACATCAATAGTATTAGTTACCAAACCTGCCAACTCTTGCAAATCTGTTGTTTATCTGGTGATTTTGGCTCTATGTGGCTGATGCTTTAAATTTCGAAAGGTTAATATATCCCAGGGTTTTATTGTTATTAAGTTCTGTTATTGGCACTGGATCAACTCGGTAGAGAAGCAACTCTTTAAATATGAAACTGATTAGTTTAATTATGAAAAGACATATCAACGACTAATTAGGTTGTCACACCAACTGTCGTCGATGGAATGAGAGGCTGTTCTCCACGTTTCGTCGATGTAACGTTTACCATGTTCCTGGGAATGAATCCATAGTCCTGTGATTGGTGCAAACATAAATTTGCAATAAATGCATGGTACCACTAATCCAATGTTGTTAGAGGCAGCGTGCTGTTAAGTATGCCTGGAATTCACCGGCTGTTTGCATGTTCCATGCTTCTTCAGAAGGCCTCAATGGGTATCTCCGTTATCTTGATTGTCATCATTCTGGCGTTCACGTACTATGTTCTGTTTCTCAACAGAAGGGCAAAGAACGGAATCCCTCCAGAATGGCCTTTCCTAGGGATTCTCCCCTCATTGTTTATACATTTAAACCATCTATATGATTCCATTTCAGAACTCCTGATCGGATGCGGGGGAACTTTTATTGCCAAAGGCCTTCCGCAAACCACTGTCCTTACCAGCAATCCAGCAAATGTGGAGTACATTCTCACAACTAGGTTTTCAAGTTTTCCAAAGGGTCCTGCTTTCAGGAGCGCGTTTAGAGATGTTTTCGGTGATGGATTGTTTAACGTCGACGGAGAACTATGGATTCAACAAAGAAAGGCGTCTGTGGTAGAATTTAACTCTGTATCTAATCTCACTTATGTCTTGAACTCCGTACAAGACTCGCTGCGCCAAAATCTCATTCCTGTCCTGGACAACACCATATCCAAGGGAAGCGCCACCGATCTTCAAGACATGCTCTTTCGTTTCACGTTTGACAACATCTGCAAAATTGCGTTTGGGGTGGACGTGGGGTGTTTATCTCCATCTCTGCCAGCCATTCCTTTCGTGAAAGCATTCGATGATGCTATTGAAGCATCATATAGTAGATTTTTAATGCCTGTATATTTGAGAAAGATCATGGGATTTTTCGGTTTGGGGATCGATGCGAAACTTCAATCTGCTCTGAAGATCATCGACCAGTTTGTCATGGAGATCGTTTCAGCTAGAAGGGAGGAATTGGGTATGGGAAAACTTGGAATGTCTCGTAGCCATGCAGATATATTATCTATTTTTATGAAATCTTTGGACCAAAATGGAATCCCATATTCCGACACTTTCTTACGAGGCATTTGTCTGAGCTTCATTGTTGCCGGCAGCGACACAACATCTGTGGCACTTTCCTGGTTCTTTTGGCTGCTTCTTCAATATCCCCATGTGGAAGAAAATATTTTGAGGGAGATCCACCGCATTTTAAAGAAGAGATCAGGTAATGTCAAACCCGGTGATCCACTTTGTTTGAGCAGGGAGGAGCTGAAAGAAATGCATTATCTGCATGCATGTTTGTCCGAGACAATGAGACTTTACCCTCCTGTGCCATTGGGCAGAAAGGAGGCGATAGATGACGACGTGTTGCCTGATGGGACACCTATGAAGAAAGGGACTGCTATTGTTTACGTTACTTACGCCATGGGAAGAATGGAGAGCATCTGGGGCAGAGACTGCATGGAATTCAAGCCAAAGAGATGGCTTAATGATGAGGGTGTTTTCGTGAACCAATCTGTTTACAAATATCCTGTTTTTCATGGAGGCCCTCGAATGTGTATGGGGAGAGATTTTGCATATTTGCAGATGAAGCACGTGGCGGCATCCATCCTATATCGTTACAAACTGAAACTGGTTAACGAAGGTGAACAGCTGAATTATAAGGTACGGGGATTGACTTTCTTTATGAAAAATGGGCTGAGGGTTACCCTCCAACCAAGAGGAACTGACAAATAAGGTCTACATGATATATCACAGCGTTTGCCATTGTACTTGTACGATATTAATTTAGTAGGAAATTACTATTTCCAACCCCATAGAAAAGTAAATGCTGCCTGACATGTAAGGCAAATAACTTTAGCCTTCTAAGTGACAGCACGCGAATCCAGATAGCAGCTTGGAGAGAGAAGACTAAAGCTATTTGCCTTGCATGTCAGGGACCATTTACTTTTCTATGGAGTTGGAAATAGGAATTGCCAATTTAGTATCATCCACTCTGTGTGTCGCAAAGCGCATTTACTACATAATGCGATTTCTTTCAACTACATACACTTGTGTCTACGGTCAATAATTTGAGTATTGATTATGAATAAATAAAGGGATTGTGTGTTTTTTATCCACTATGAAATATTAAAAAAATTGGTTTTTCTTTTTCCAAGAAAAGAAAAATAAATGTGTAATTAGAAAACTAAACTCATATAGTTTTTTTAAATTAAAGTTATTTGGTAGTATGTAATTTTTTTGTATAAATGAATTTTTTTGCATGTAGTTTTAGTTTGTTTAATTTGAAAATAAAGATAAATTATAATCATTGATGTTAGTTTTTGGTTTTGTCTTTTTCAAAATTAATAACTTATACTCTTTGGGTCTCCATGTTTCAATGTATTAGTTAGATCAACATAGTTAATTATTTTGGTTTATAAGCTTCTTCAATGTAATCTTTTTATATGCCAACCACCCTTTTTCTAAATAAATAATATTTAACAATTCTCTTTCTCTTACACATATACACAATTAATTGTTTGTAATAATAATAGTGTAAAACCTATTAAACTAATTTATTAACTTAATTGGTTGAAAAATTTAATAATAAAATATAAACCAACTTAAAATAAAATTATAACACAATTAATTACTTGTAATAATAATAATGTAAAACATATTAAACTAATTTATTAACTTAATTGGTTGAAAAAATCTAATAATAAAATATAAACCAATTTAAAATAAAATAAATTGAGTTGGTGATAGTTAAATGGAGAAAGTATTTATGTTAATATAAAGTAACATTGAGATAGAGTAGTTTGCCTTGTTTTTCTGCTATAGTAAGTAAGCTTGAATTTAGATTTAGATATAGTTCTCATTTTTAGAATTCTCATTATGTAGGAGCAATCTCATTAGTGGCTTGGTTGTGCCTTATGTCAATTTAAGGATTGTTTTCTTGCAAGCTAGTTGCAAAAAAGTAAATCTAATTTCTCTCTTCTTGTTGATAAGTAATTAGGAATACCCCAAGTTAGCAGGGAGATTCATGAGTAACTGGATTCATAATCACCATCATAAATGAATAAGGGCTTATTTGGGGCCTTGATGTGGTGATCTCCCCATTGTTGATTTCAATCATTTTTGGCCATCAACAAGTCTCTTTTTAGTTGTAATCTTCTTATTAAATAAAATGTTAATATATTTTATTAATAATGTTATTTGATTTATCTTTCCTTTTATATTTTTTCCTTTTAATTATCCTTCCTTATATTAATTTTTAACTAAAACTTTTAAGATAATTTAATATTATTAATCATTTTATTATATTCGTTTTTTAAACTATATTTTAATTATTTGCAAGAACTTATAAAATTTCAAGGTCTCTATTTGGTAATGGCCTACCACTTGGAGTTGGAGTTCAAGGTTTTTACTTGTCAGTGCTCTACCACTTCAAAAACCAAAGTACTAACAAAACAACAAAGTATCATGCGAAAAAGACCTCAGAGTACACAAGAGTTTCCTCGAAATACATGGTATCCCTAGGATTGACCAAATGATGTAGAAATTGTTCACTATAATCTACCTCTAAATGGATATAAGCATGACATTACAAATCAACCTTGAAAAGAATGGGAAAACCAAATAACCAAATAAAATATAGACATCATAAAAAGGAATGAGAAGAAATGGATGCATCCTCCTCAATTAGATTGAGATCCCCTTGATTGCAACAACTCAATCAAAATAATGTAGAAAATGTTCACTATGATCCACCTCTAAATGGACATAAACAAAATATTGCAAATTGGCCTTGAAAGGAATTGTGAAACAAAAAAAACCAAATAGATTGAAAGTTATACATCCAAAAAAGGATCGATAAGAGATGGAAGCATCCCCCTAAATTGGGTTGAGATCCCCTAGGTTATAGCGACTCAATTCAATAGTAGGTGCAATGTTAGCCTCAATTCTCTTGATACACTCACTCATGTCCTTTTGGTGAAGAACAATGTTGTTCAGGATCAATAGATGTTCCATTTTGGCATCAGTATAGTTGAGAAGAGCTTAATCCAACAAATTTGTCCTCCAATATAGGTTAATAGTTAGTAGAATTTTGTTCTTTTGACCATGAGTGTGGCTATATCCAACACCCATTCCCACACATCTACAATCACTTTTGAATCTAACAAGCACTAGTGTTTTATAGCAATGTCTTCTTCCAATTCTCTTAACTCCTCTCTAACCTTTGACGGTAGCTACTCCTTATTTAATCTCACTGAGGTATATTCCCTCATGCGAGGTTGGGAGCCTTCTTGTGATCCACAACCTCAACATTGTCTTTTACAGTGTGCTCTTTGTTGAACAATTCTAGTGAGCAAGGGGAAGTGAATAGGAACAAAATTTAGTTAAAGAAGCAACAAACATAGGCTAAAAAGATTAGTTAATTCGAGCATCAAAAAATTCCATGACCACTAGGAGTGATCACAAAAAGTAGAGAAAATCCCAAGGTGTTATAAAAGGAGAGAATGAAAGAATGCCAGAGACTTCGTCTTAAGCCTAAGATGAGAATTAATAGTGGGGCTGAGGATGATGGAATAGAATTCCATTGATGCATAATGGAGAAAGGATCCAACTCACTTCCATCCACCCGAAGCAACATGTATGGATTGAAGCCCAAATACAACCCGTCAAGAACCATAACCACCAGTTGAGATACAACCTCCATATTTATACATGATGATAGTAGATAGAAGCACATCGGCCTCTCTCATTGAATGAGATGACAATATCCTCGCCTTCTAGCGAAAAAGAAGTGTCCCTTCACACCTCATATGACAGGGAACATTCCTTCCCATCCCAAACAAAAATATTTCATTATAGTTCATTGTTGAATTATATTGTTAAATTAATTATTGATCATTTAATTTTTCAAAATAGTGTGACACTTATATTTATTTCTCATTTCTTTTAAATACATTTTATCTTTAATTTTATATGTTTTCTTACTGTCATTTTGTATATTAATGATCTAACTCAATACATTAATATAATTTAAAATTTCTATTTACCCTACTCTTTTCTTTTAAATTCCTAAAATATACTAATACTTTTATTTATCTAAATTTAATATCTAAAAACAAACCCCAAAAAATGTATATATAAATTATGCAACTTAATATCTTGATATATTCGTAAAAGACAAGGGAATCTCTTACACCTCTCTAAGGTAGCTCCTAAGAAATTCTGGAGGCGGATTCTAACTAGGAAAAATTAAAGATAATAATAAAATTGCTTTACATGACTGGAATTCCTATCTTAAAAAGCTTTATGAATCTCCAAATGTCATAGATAACTTTGAAACCCTACTCACAACGAAAGAAGTTTTCTCATTAGAAGACATTGATTTTGGGGTTAAACGCCTGGAAAATGGGAATTTTAAGGACATGAAAGGTTACCAAGTGGAAATCTTAAGAATTGGAGGTCTTATCCTCATCCCCCACTTCCACAAGCTTTTCAATGAAGCAGTCAAGCAAGGGTTCTCTAAACCTTGGACTCAAAGCCTCATTACCCCTATTTTTAGAAGTGGGGATACAAATAACCCCTCTAATTATTGGACAATTATGATCAGGCCTCTCTTAGCCAAGTTATATGCTATTATTTTGGAAAATAAGTTGAACATATGGCTTGAAAGTGAAGGTAAGCAGGCTAAAGGCCAAGCAGGTTTTAGAAGGCAGCACTCAACAACAGACCACCTCGTTACGCTTAAGATCATTGTGGAGTAATGTCGCAATGATAAATCCAATCTCTTTTCTTGCTTTGTGGACTTTAGAAAGGCTTTCAATACAGTTCCTAGAAACAACCTATGGAATAGATTAGAAGAGCTAAAGGTTCATTTCGAGTTGAGAGCTGCCACTATAAGGTTATACAAGAATGTAATTGCCAAGCTTAAGAGCAATGAGGGGTGGTTGAAAGATATTAAGTGTAATATTAGAGTTAAACGAGGTTGCCCCCTCTCCCCTACCCTATTTGGCATTTACATCGACAAGCTAGAAGGTTGTTTAGAGGAAGCATGTTGTGGTGGCATGATCTTAGCTCGGATAGTCATCATTCTTCTTCTCTATGCTAACGATATTGTTCTTCTTGCAAGGTGCCCATCTAATCTTGATAAGTAACTTATACTTCTTAAGGATTTATGCTCTACCATGGGTATGATTGTTAACATTGACAAAACAAAAGTTATGATTATCGAATCCAAGAAGGACACTTACACTAATTTTATGTATGACAATAGTAACTTGGAGGAAGTGTCTTCTTACAAGTACCTAGGAATTGATATTCATCACAAGCTCAACTAGAACTATAGCATTGAGAAAAGGATTAATGAGGTGTGGAAAGCTTATTTTGTTCTTGAAAATAATTGTAAAATGGAAAACCTCATAATGTGGGATAAAAAGAAGTTCCTCTTTGAAACTTTAGGCACTCTTGTTATCTTATATGGATGTGAGGTTTGGGGTTGCAGCATCTCTAGAGAATCCTAGAGAAAGATTGACCAAATCCAGAAGTGTTTTATAATGTATAACCTCAAAATTAAAAGCAATACACCTATCCTATTCTCCTTATAGAAGTGGGTATTTCCCCTATCGAAAGCCTAGCTATGACTAGGCTTTTGTTGTACAAGCACAAGCTCAATAACATCGGAGACCATAGACTTCCTAAGCTAGCTTTAAATTCCAGTCAAAACTACCTAAGGCTCAAACGAGGTTGGTATAAAGACACTAGGGCGTGGTTAAACCATTGGGAGCTTGACAAGAATGTTGCATTTCAAAACATTAATAACATTAAAAATATTGTTACTTCTAAGTTCAAAGAAAAAATGTGGTGTGAGAAAGATTTAGGAGCTAAAAGAAAATTAAGATATTATAAGGAGGTCATCAACCCCACCCTACAAGATTACAAGTATCTCTCGGTTTTAACTAGCTCAAAGAAGAAAATTAATATAGCCAAGATTAGAACGAACTCTCATTGTAGGTTTTAACCCCGTACAGAAATTACCTACATACGAATTCTAACACACAGAAAAATAAACAATGCGAGAGCATAACAAATAAATCACATATACACAGAGATTTTCCCACTAGATCCCAAAACTAGGACTACTCGCTTGATTTTTCGTTATATTCCTTTCAATGTTAGAATACATATTTATACATGCCGAAGCATCCAATACCATGGACCGAAAACCATCACGTCCAATATCATGGACCGAAAACCATCACGTCCAAAAAACATGTGTGAAAATCATGCACAAAACCATAGGTGGGTCCGCCCAACCTAACATAGGGTCCAAAACCAAAATTTTCCAGGGCACTGCCCTGGACCCCATAAAGTGGGGTTACGGGTACCCCTCAAACCCCCTGTTAACTATGTGGAAAGAATATAATACAACCCAACAAGCTAGGCTTCTTGCCTATATGGGAAGGAAAAACAATGTCTATTCATATGTTGGAACCTATATGAATTGCACCTGGTCTCCTTGAAACACATAGATCAACACAACGAGTAGGCAGTGTTGTCTTTTCCTTAATTAATATTGGGTGCTCTTGGAACTTGGAAGTCCATATATCGTTATCTAGCTTCACATCTTAGCTTACTACTATCTTCCTTTGAGAAGGAACATAGACCTTGTAAGCTTTAGAGGACTCATTGTAGCCAACTAAAATACCCTCCAAGTTGGATGGTTGAAGCTTCATCATCTACTCCTATGGAACATGAATATAAAGTAGATTATCAAACACATTGAAATGAAAAACATATGGTTTCTCCCTTATGAAGGCTTCCTTGGGAGTTTTCTCCATCAACACCTTATATGGACATCTCTTTAGTATGTATATTGCAATATAGCAAGATTTTGCCCAAACGAACATGGGAAAATCTAAGTCATGAACCATAGATTTAGCAGTCTCTACTATATACTTGTTCTTCCACTCAACAACACCATTATTTTGCAACTTTTATAGTATTTCCATCTCTCTCTTGATCCATGCCTTTTAGCAAAAAGGAATCAAAGTCATTAGATGTATACATGCCACCATAATGCAATCCTAGTACCTTGATTATCCTAAATGATTGGTTCTCAGCAAGAGTTATGAACTCTTGGAACCTGCTGATAGCCCCATCTTTGGTCTTCCTAAAATATATTTAAGTTTTCTTGGAAAAATCATCAATGAAAGTAACATAATAAATATCACCTATTTGTAAAGTTGATGACATGGATACAAACATATGAATGGACTAAATCAAGAATCCCTCTAGATCTATACTTTTTGTTTAGGAAATCAACCTTGAGTGCTTATAGACTACACATTCCTTGTACACCTCTCTCTCCTAGAACTTGAATTCAAGGAATCCATCCACCAGTTTCCTCAAAATAAGTAGGGTTCCATAGTCTAAGAGACTAAATCCTTTTTTTTAGATCTCACATAGATTGTCACTACCAGTCAACAAATCTTTATGCTTCATTGGATTTGCTAGCAGTTTGCAAAGGCTACCCTCCATATCTCTTTTGACGAACACTTCATTATAATCAAGGTTCAAATGTTTGATGATTACTTTTTGGTGGCTAAAACCAAAATATTACCTCTCTACAAAGTTGATGACATGGATCACAGATATCTGAATGAATAGATATCTTTTCTATGGTGTTTTCATAGTATCTCTACCTTTGATGTTATACTATATTGCATAGGGTTTATCCATTATGGATTCACCTCCACTCTATTATGATGTTACTTTTTATATTTACTTTAAGTTTATTCCTGCCCTTCCACCATATTGGAGAAACAAGTAACAAACTAGGTTCTAAAGTATTTTAGTCTTTAGATCATTGAGTGGTGAGACCTCTCTCCTCTTAGCCTCCCCTAGAAGATTTACCAATATGTTTGAGATTGGCTTGAAGGTGTAGGACCATACATCCTCATACTAATAGGGTTTAGCTCCAAAGGGTTCCAAAGAAAAGTACTTGTCACCTGTTGGATTACCTCCCAACCCCGGCGAAGCAGTAAAAGATCTATTTTGAGTTTATTTCCTTTGACCTTAGATGGTAAGAGATCTAAGCTTACTTACTCCTGCATCACCCGTAGAGTCATCTAGATGGATTCTATTATGGTACTCAAGGACTCTGACAGTGAACCAGTGGAACTCCCATTACCTTCGAGGTTATACTATATTGCATAGGGTTTATCCATTATGGATTCAACTCCACTTTATTATGATGTTATTTTTTATATTGACTTTGAGTTTATTCTTGCCCTTCCATCATATTGGAGCAACAAATGACAGACTGGGTTCTAAAGTACTTTAGATTGTAGATTGGTGAGACCTCTCTCCTCTTAGCCTACCCTTGGAATATTGATGAGTATGTTTGAGATTGGATTGAAGGTGCAGGACCATACATCCTCATGCTAATAGGGTTTAGCTCCAAATGGTTCCAAAGCAAGGTACCTATCACCTGCTGGATTACCTCCCAACCCCAGTGAAGTAGTCAAATATCTATTTGGAGATTCTTTCCTTTGATCTTAGATGTTAAAATATCTAAGCTTCATTACTATTGCATCACCCCTAGAGTCATATACATGCATACCATTATGGTACTCGAGGACTCTAACAAACAGTGGACCAGTGGAACTCCCATTGCCCCCCTTGCCATTGATCATCAGATCCATGAGACTTTGATCTCATTGACTTCATCATCAGATATTTCTCTCTCCTTTTTGACTAGTATCAAGTTGTCCAACTCCTACCTTAGACACTCACTTAATATCACTACACCTATGCTACTATTATATACACTTCATTTTTGGTCTTAGATAGACTTACTACTTAGCCTTGGCAATTATTTACCTGGTCTTTACTTTCGATTTTCCTTGTATTTTTCTTTCTTATGTTATACAGGAGCTGCCTTTTCATTCCCACATTGTATTCACAATGGATTTATGATGTATCCTTTAGCCCCATTAAGCTACTTTTATAATCATTTTTTGAACATTAAAATTAGCTTACTCTGTTGTTATTATTTGATTTGTTTTTCTAGTTCCATTGACCTATTGTGGTCATTAATCGACATTAAATAAATTTCTTGCTAGTTTAACCATATCGATAATATATAATGTTTGCTTTGTAATATTATCTTTGTTTCCATTATTCTAATGGTTATATTTTGCAAACTTGTGAATATGCTAAACTATGTCTGCATTCTGACTTACCGGATGTCATCTTTTGACTATTTCGCAGGAATGGTTTTCACATCAACTTTGATAGTATGGGAAGCACTGATGTATGTCACAAAAAGTGAATCACCATTTGTAGTTGTGCTTTCAGGTAGCATGGAACCTAGATTTAAAAGGGTGAGTATTACGTATGAAAATTTTTGATTGAACAATGCAAATTATATTAAATAATGGAACTGTTTTGTTTTTTTATAAGGTGTATTTATCAATCAAGTCAACAACTCAGAGCATGCTACTCTTTATTTTTAATTCTAATTTCTATAACAAAATGTCAATATTTACATTTGCTAGAGATGTTTTCTATTCAAACATTTTATAGAAGAGTTAGCTATACCTACTAGAACTTCTTTAGTTCTTCAATGAGAGTCAATATCTTTGTGGTTATCATGAACATTAGTCACCCAAGTTCCACATTTCACAATTTCACCACAAACATATGCATAATTCAGTCACAATTGCACACAATCACAAATAACCTAGGCATAGTTAACCATAATGCACAAACCATAAACCAAAACATAATCGAACAAATGCATAGCTATGTAACAATACCAATAATACCAATGTATTAATATCAGATGCATAACTTAAATTTAACACATAGTATGAGCACAGTCAAATCAGTAGAATACCAATCCACATGTAAGCACAGTGGAACCAAATGTGCACATAAACCATTTTAAACATTCATCTGTATGAATTGGTGGCTAGCTATATATGTTTGACATTCCACCCATCCATAGACTATATTGTTTGTCCTCTTAGCTAGGGCCTCAACTCCATGACTACGGTAACCAAAAATATCCTCACATCCATGACCAAGATGCCAAACTAGCAAATAGGCTGCTTGAGGGCTCTAGGAACCCTCATGGCAAATTGCCAAAGTGCCAACCCAACAGCCATGCTGCCCCAAGGCTACAGACATCCTCTAGGCCATAAACAGGGCCAACAAACCCTCGGAGCACTAGGCTCCTGAATCCAGCATAGGGGTCACATCATCACAGCATGCATCCTCTACAACATGGTTAACTGAATAACCATGTTTCAGTTAGTTACAGAGTCCAAACCTAGGACTCACCGACTTCTCCATCAATTACAAAGTCTAAGCCCAGGACTCACTGACTAGTCAACAATGAATCGTTCATTGAATGAATGACTAGGTAACCAACGTCTCCCACTTTTATAAACATATTTGTCCTTTATTTTAATGTTATAATATTATAATATTATATTTTCATCAAGACACCTTTTTCCATTCATGGAGTCCTTGGGCCCATACATATTTCTTCTACATTAGAATCAGACTGCATTTGTTTTGGACGATCCTTAAGCAAAATGAAATGGTCATCATGTGGAGGATTTTGGTTGTATTCATCAATAGCATGGTCAAGATTGAAATGTGGAACATTAGTCTGATTAATTCTTGTTTTAACCTCCTTTTCCTAATGAACAATATTAAATGAATTTTTTTATAACCCTTGCCACTTCAACAACCTTGTCTCACTTCCCTTCATTTTCTAGAGAATAAACAACCTATTGCAAGATTCTGGCACTAGGATGTATACTTTTGTCCTTCATTTCCAATAAAATCTTGCAAGCTTCCTCTGTCCTCCTAGCTTTATAAATATTTTTAATGAATATACAACATGTTTCCAAGTAGGGTTTAGTCCCTTGATTTTTGTGGCATTGAAAAATTCCCATGCATTAGAAGTGTGGCCCTAGCTTACTTCTCCAACAATCATTGCTATGATAATTAAAGCATCACGTTCAAAACCACATGCTTTCATTTCCTAAACATACTTATTAAGTTATTAGCCTCTTTATATTTTATTTTCCTGAAAAGATGCTAAACCAAGGCAGTGTAGCTTGAAACAATAGGAATTCAAACTAGTTCTTTCATGATATGCATTATATCAAATCCTCTCTTCGACTAACCTATTTCCAAGTAATCATCGATAAGGATGCCATAAACATTTTCATAAGGCATGCAATTTTTCATTTTCATGACATTGATTGCATAGCATAATTAATTTTCCATTTTTTGCACAATCTTTAACTAGCATATGGAAACTCTTGGGCTTAGGAAAAAGGCTTCTCTCCTTGATCTCATGGATCAAGTTAAGAGCTTCCTCAATCCTTCTTGTTATATAATAACATTTCAAAAAACAAGCATAAATTTCTTGCTCGAAAAGATGGGAAAACTTCAACATATCATCTCCAAGAGCTCTCACAAGTTTTCCTTATTCAGACCAACATCTCATGAGAACCCTGGATGTGGGAAAATTCACAATCATATTTTCTAAAAGCATCACTAAATATTTTGCAAGGCTAACTAATGGTTAGCAACAAATTCACATCTTCTTGGCTCTGTTTTATTAACAAAAAATAGCAGCAAGAGAACATGTTGCTTTAATCAAAATATATTTTGATTGTGCAATGTTGAGCCTTAGGACTAGTCCAATGTATTCAATTACAATATTGCTTTCACGTAAATAATTCCTATAGTTAAATAATGCAGCAAGAACTGAAGCAAATTTAGCTCAAGTATTTTCATTAGCAGAAAAAAGGATTTTAGTCATTGTTTCAATTCTATCACTTCCAGTACTATCTTCAATAGAGATCTTAAGGCCTCAAAAACATGAAATTTTTCTTTTGGTAAGTCACCAGGTAGAAAGGTAATGAGTTGGTTGATATTGCTACTATTTGATTTATGGGTGAGATGGTTCAGTGTCTTTGCAATAATTTATTTCCACATGGACTACCACTTTTTCAACAATCCAATAAATGCAAGTACATCTCTGCACTTTCAGAACATGAATGTATATCTTCACTATGATTACAGAGGTTCACAATAACATTTTTAGAGTTCTTTTTCACTTTTGAAGATCCAATCTCTGGAATTTGGACTAGAGGAAGTTGCCACCTATAGCAGTAATTCCCCATTTTTTTTCATCATTTTCATTTGACAGCATACAAAGCAAGGCCACTGCACATTCCTGCTGCTATTTGAAGAAAGGGCAAGAAGCAAAATCAAGCGTTCTACTCCTTCCCTGCCTTGAATGGCATGCCACATATGATTTGCACTGTTGTAGAGAATTTTAAGAGACCTTATGAGTTCCTCCTGAACATCATCTACAGCCCTTATAAGTAAACCCACTAGCAAACACTTTTCTTCTGCATTTTGGAGCTTCCTACTTAAGTAACTATTTCCATACAAGCTAGCAAGGGCTTCTATTGTATGCTCTCAAACTAGAAAAGGTGATCAAGCCTTGAATTGATTAATCAATACTTGTTCAATAAATACATTTTCTAGTGAATTATGCAAAATAAGCTGTGAATTCTTACCAGAAGCATTTATTAGCATACCAAGTGTAGTTGAGAGAACATATTTTGGATAGTGGGATACAACCTTCAATTCTGGCAATAGTATACAAAATCACCCTTGGGCAATTGATTGCTAGCATCTTCACATCAGTTTTTTGCTCACTGAATTCATCTTTGCTTTAGGGAATTTTTCCTTGTCGATATTTTGTGCAACTCATTACCTTAGGTTCCAATTTATTCTATTAGAGAACAACAAAAAAATACACAGAATAACATTGAAATATATTTGTAGTTTGCATTAACAACCTCTTAGATTTGTGAAGGTTCTTCTTTTAAACTCAAGAAATGTTAAAAATGGCCCAAAGTGCATGTTATAATTTAATTGTCCTGAGAACTTTCATTTCTACATTGCATGAAATGAAATTTCACAAGCATGAGAACTTTAAACATTATATCAGCCTCTATGTAAACTTGAAACACATTGATTTCTACATACAAAACTGATAAATGGAAGATGGGATATCTGGAACTAAAAATACCTTGCTTTTTTAAACAATTTTAACTTTAAAACTAGTTGAAATTATCCTAAATCTCTGAGTTCCACCTCCGCAAGGGTGTTTTCTCCATGAAACAAGACCCTAAAAATAGGGCGACCTAAGTAACCCATATCAAACACTAAGATGTGGATGGCATGGACTTATTCTGATATTCTTTGCAAGCCCAAGTTTATTTATCTCATTTTTGAACAAGCCTTTGAGTGTAACGTTAATTATAGTTTTCTTCTGTAATCATTGAACCATTTAGTTTGTTTTTTAACAATATTAAAGTACTTTATTTTTTTGTTGGAAACACCATTCAATAAATTCTAGAGAGGCATCCCATGCTATTTGACCTCAAATATTTTACTCAAAGAGATCATAGAGTCTTAACGTTACAACTTACATATAAAAATAGCATACTAGAAATGGAAGTTTTTGCAATAGTTCTCACATTCTAATAAATGTGTTTCACAACCTAGCCTCTCTCTATCATCCCATTCCAGAAAACCTCAGGTTTTCCATCTCCAAATTGGATAAAAGAGACATTGTTCGACTTTGTTGCCACAAATGTTGCCAAAGCCACAAGCCCAGCTACAAGGACTCTTCTCTTTGTTGCATTGTGATCTCTTCAACACTCCTTATCATATGCCTTCTAACCATGCTTTTTGCATACTCTAACGTATCTAGTGCCTTAAGGGAACTCATGTCCTTGATATCCAACTTTAGAAGCACACCTCACATTGTCAGTTACATCTACTGCATGTTGATAGACAACACTAGGGTCATAGTGAACATCATAAAAAAGTGCCCATAACACCCAATTCCCACATAGCCCACACTTTGCATCCAAACAGGTCAATATGGGTGTGAGTATCCAACTAACGAAACTCTGGCACTGTAACTAGGAGAAGTGAGCAATATCATCATCTCCATGGTGCCATATTGTCTCATTCAAAAAGGGATAGAAAAATGTCCTATCAAACATGCACTGCTCATTGCAGATCTACATATAATGAATATTGCACTTCAGCATAAAATCTAGACTGTTCTTGCAGTTAGACAACTGGAGAAAGTTGTTGACAAAAATTGCATAATTCTTCATGCCTTTGACACTGAAGCCCTTGAGGTTTTAAGGATAGGAAGATTAGAGAGGATTGATGATGATCCCATCTGATGAGAAAATTATAGTAAAGTTTGTTCACTTAAACCCTCACAGTATTGTTATAGCATTGCAATTTGAATCCATCTAGCTGACAATGCCTTCAATTGGTATAGAAAGGATATGCAATTGAGGTATTCCCACAACTTTCACTACGTTTCCTTGTGCTCTGGGCTATGTTATAAAACACTCTAATCGAGAAGACCTGAGGTAGCCATGAAAAAAAAAAGGCAAGAATAACAAGATAGGAAAGACTAATACTCATTTTTCTTGAAAGTTACCACATCATTTTAAGGCATGCTAAGACAATATATACTTCCCAGAATAACAAAGCAAATACCCATGCATGTTTTGTATATCCACCTGATATGATTGTAACGTTCATCCTATGCTCATTGCCTACTCTAAACTTCCCCTTTCAGCTTCACTACTTCATTCGATTGTAAAGTCTACAATGGTCCATATCAAATCAACCCAAAAGTAGGACAATCATGGTCCCAATAGCTACTACGAATACATCCTAGTCTACAATATACACATTGGGTATATCACCAAATCCTTGAAATGAAATATTTTTGCATGTGGGCTAAGTGTCCTACATTTCATTCACCCATTCACAATATAAAATATTAGGAAACCACCACTCTGATATGAGTGCCAGAATTCAAGTGCCACTCTGATAATATGTTTGTTTGCACCAGAACCAAAAAGTAGTTACATTGAGGCTAATGGAATTCAAATCCATATCTCTACAATTAGTGCAACAAAACAATTATTTTGCACATATTTTTACCAATCTTCCAAATCTTGCAATGCTTTAATAGTAGCCATGAACCATTCCAATAAAAAAATACAATGTAGACTGGAGGAGGGGGTCTTCAATTTTGTCAAAATAGAAATATTACCAACTTGGTGAAAATTTTCTTTGAAAAAGCTAGAAGAGACTACAATGATTTTGGATCTTCATAAACATTCTTGGCGATTGCTATGTGCCAAATTGTAAATTAATAAGCTGCGACAATCATATGACCTCTTAAGTGGATATTTAATAAGAACAAAGCTATGTTTGAACTATGAGCAGTTTGAAATAAAATTGAATGTCTGAATATAGAGGCATTTGGTGCTACTTGTGCAACTAATCCACTCTTTGTTAAATTTGGGGAGAAAAATTTAGAGGGAGACCATATGTACTGCCTCAACGCATATTCTTAGTTGAATTTTAACAAACACTTCCCTTACAAACTCTAATCTCATACTAGGAATACCACTTCCGTTACAAACTCATATGCGAGTGTTGTCGTTGGTAGGTTGCAGGTTCAAACCCCACACCAGATAGCTTCCGCCATATTGCATGGCCCACTAGTCCGATGTGCATGGTAGTCTTCAAGTCAGGTGGCTTCCCATTTTGACTTGAGTTCACTTCGGATAGTGTGTACATTGACATGCCTACCCTACTTCAAACTTGTTAAATGGGCACATGAACTTAAAACACTAACAAAGGTGACCAAGTCTATCTTCATTCTTACCAAAAACATTTCTCTGAAAATATGTAGGCCTTTCTCACCATACCCAACCTAGGCATATGTTGCCATCATTGCATTCCAAGAAACTGCATTCCTTCTAGGCATTGGATCAAATAATTGGTGTGCTCTCTCTAAGGTGCCAAACTCACAATGATTGATGCCCATGAAATGACATCTCACATAACCATTTTATCAAATAGAAGGTGTGAATCATCTATACTCCAACACATTTAGTATACATGTCCACAAGGGAACTCTCAAAAAATACATCCAATTCAAGTTCACTTATGATTATCAAGCCATGTAGATGTCTTCCTTTCTCAATGGAGTGTAAGGTAACAAGAATTGAGGGCACTATTGAAGGTAATATAATTCAGCCTCATGCTAGACCTATGCATTTCATGAAATTGTTGGAAGGATTCCTCATTATACCCATGTTGGGTGTAGATCCTAATCAATGTACTCCAAGAGACCACATCCCTCTCAGGAATCATATCAAACAATTACCTTGTACGCTCTAACCTACCACATCGGGCATATCCGAAAACCAAAGAATTCCATGTGAAAACATTAGGCACACAGATGTGATCAAACACTTGGATTGCATCCACCATTCTATCACACTTAACATACATTTCAATAAGAGCAAGCTTTGGATAGGCATTTGATTCATATCCCATTTTGGTTACCTTAGCTTGAACTTACGCACCACACTGTGGACAAATGAAGTTGGCACATGGATTTAGACTACTTGTCAATGTAAATTGGTTTGGCCTTAAACTTACAAGCTTCATCTAAAATTAAAGCTTCAGAGTCTCCTTATTGTGGCCTTGCTAGACAAAAGATGAAATGATTGCATTCCAAGGCAAAAAATCCCAATCAAGCATTTTTCGATGAGTTCAACTGCATCTTCAATATTTCCCCTTGACAGCCCACGGTGGAGATCTTTCCTAAGATTCCTGATTGTTTTCATTCTTGATAAACCTCCTTATGCCCTAGAATCTAGTTCGAGGGTGTTTGGGCAACAAGAAAGATCACATTGCTGCCCAATCTATGGCTAGGTGGAAAAGCTTAGTCCCTAACTCAGTTGTCGGTTTTATCTGAGGTTAGTACCTCTTAAGATTGAAATGCATTAAACTCTAGGTCAAATTCAAGGTATGAGGCTTAATCTTTCATAAGGCAATATATCGTTGTTGATATTTCTTGATAGTTCATGAATTAATTTGATGGTTGTAAGAGTTCAATTACAAGCCTATGAGTTCATCCTTGAAGCATACACAGGTACAACTTGTGAGTTATATATGCATTGTTTCTTGTCACCTTACAACCATTATCATTATGCATTGATAATCATATCAACATTTTGATGCAATTAGTAATGGTAACTTGTAATTTATCCTTATTTATTTCTATTCTAACTGTGACATGCAAATAGTTGCAAATACCTTATATCCTGAGGTTTGCCAGAAAATGCAGATTTGGTAGCAAACTTTTGGGGGGCTGTCATATTTAATTCTACAGTTGGTATTTTTTATTTGTATTCTCTTTATCCAACATTGATTTTTGTTCACTAATGGTTTTACCTACGAGCCATTGACCACTGTAAGAATACATCTAGCATAAAGAGCATTGAAAGGCTTACAGGAATCCTATACACTTAATTACACACACACACACACACACACATGTGTGTGTCTGTAACAACCACAAACTTCATGATACCTAAAGGAATAAATACTCACATAGGTAACATCGATCTGTTTTGATGTGTGACTGGCATTTTTACCCAGTGATTGAAATAAGGGAGCAACATCTCCATTTACAGGAACTTTCACATAGTATTTCTAACTTTAAACCTTAATAGTTATTAAAGTTTCCCTCATTATACAGGGTGTCGATGACAAGAAAGTGAATTATTTAATAAGCTAAAGTCACAAAAGTTTGGTTAACACTATGTCCAAATTCTATAATTCTGCACTTTGGTTTCTAAACTATCCTATAAGTTAGATATCTCCTTTCATTCATTTCTATATTTATTTTCATTTTTTGAATGTTGATGAAATTGGTTTATCGCTAATAAACTGACTCAGCTTGTAAAGCTCTATATAATCCAAAAGATAATGTGCACAACCGAGATTATAATTTAATGGAATGCATTATCCTAATGATTCACGATTGTCACTATTATGAATATTTGAAAGGTCTTGAAAGTGTTACAATTGTTGGATTATTGAGCGCTTAATACATTTTCTGGCTGGTGACATCTTAAATTTAAATTTATCTTTTATGACTCTTTAAATGGAACAAGTGTCCTAAAAGTGAATTTGTAAGTTTTGCACCTTAACCAATTTTGAATGATTAATCATTCAGTGATGGACTTGAAGAAACAATGATGGCTACTTCATGCACCTTAATCTAAATGAAACTTATTTTACGTATAAGTTTACCTTCTTATATGGTTGTTCATTGGGCCCCCTTGACCTATAGTTGAATTTACCCTCAATCTTCGTTGCTACAAAGATATCTTTTTGCTTTTGATTGATGTGTCCCAAATGAGAGAGAACACTCCTCTATATATAAAATTGAATTGAGTTGAGGGGGTGTGACTTTTTATCTTCTTAAGCCAACATATAGTTGAGGCTGACCTAAATAATTTACATGAGAGAAACATAAATTAAAAATTCCACTTCTACTTATCCAAATTTGATCATCTTTAGATCGATTTTGGTCCTCTCAAAAAGAGGAATTCAATGCCACAATTATCTTCCCTAAAGGAGTTGTTCAAAGTGGAATTTGGCCCTAGTTTCCATTTTTAACAAAAATAACCATCAATACGTTTTTCTAGCATTTTGTGTTGAATTCACAATAGTATGCTAAAAAGTGTCATTTCAATGTCTCGAAATTACGGTATATAAATGTGAGATATACAATCTACATCTTTGGGTTATGTCCTTTTCAAATCTGATCTTTTTCAGGCTACATGTTAATTGTTTGAACTTTGAACTTTGAAGAAATTTCTGAATGGACTTCAAAAGGTTGTGGTACCATAAATTATGTTCTTTCAAAGATTTGACTTCCATATTTTCCCAAAATACAATGTCCTCAATAAATACTTATATGTATAGATACTTATGTTTAGGATTTTATATGTGTTGGAGTGGTTCCTTTCTGTTTTACTATAATCTTGATGTTGACAAGCTTTCGCTAACTTTTTTCATCAATTGATCATAGAATATGCAAAAGGAAATGATTGTCAAAATGTGGAAAAAATTACATTTCCCTTGATTTATTTTTTTATTGTTCATGACAAGATAATCATGTTGTAGGAATGAGTTATCCTACAGTCTGATTCAATTTGTGGATTTTTTTCCTCCCGTTTTTTTACAAGAATGTAGATTTCATTTTCATGTTGATGGTTTTTGCATGTATCTTATCCAGCCCCAAATGTTGGTAATGCAGTGGATCTTGAGAGGTAGTTGTGGACACAGACTCTATCAGAGGTTAATGTTACAATACCACTTCCACCTGGTATCATAAAAATTTTAATGGTCTATGACATAAAGAAGAGTTATTTAACGACTGGGTTGAAAGGGAAACCTCATGTCTTAGTTGTAAGTCATTTATTTGTGTTTCTGAGCTGTAAGTCATCTAATTGATTTTGAGATTTATCAAATCAATTATTTCACTAATCCAATATGCATGGCTTGTATTTCTCACCTAATGTTAGCTACCTGACATGGTTGATATAACATTCAATTCTAGGCCACTTTTATTTTAAGTCAGAGATTTTATTGATCAAGGGGATGTTCATATTTTAATTGGTTTACTTGTAGTTTGATTTAAAAAAAAATTGTAAATTCCACATGGATGTTATTTTTTCAGGGTGATCTCTTTGCACCAATAAGGTCAGATGCATCCTAGAACATAGGTATACAACAAGCGTATCTTTGGCCTTTGTTGTGTATCTGTTATTCTTTATATCATTGATGGATGGTTATTGATTGATGAAAAACAGAGGATGGGAAGGTCTTGCCAATTCTCTTGACAAAACAAAATCAAATGAAGTGGTAGAATTGTGTTTTAAAGGGTGAGCTAGAAATCAGTACTTGAAAGGTAGAACATGAGAATAGAAAGCTATTTGATATGGATCTAGAGACACAACAAACCCTAGAAACAAAATGATGGTATTGATGAGTCTTCCTTACAAATAATCTCTAACTATTAGACCACTACCCAAATTTTAGTTATCTGCAATGGCAATAGTGACTCTAGCTTTATTTGTATGAATAGCGACTTTGGCCATTGTCGTGTTTATTTCCTATGAGTGATTTTGATTTTCATACTCCAACTAGTTTGTTGTTAAACTAATTAAAATTTTGATGACAAACATATAGTTTCCAAAGTTCTTTTCTAAATCTATTTTCTTGAGAAAATTTGTCTTTTTACTTTAGGTACTATAGATTTCTACCATGTGACATATGCTATGATATAATTGCCTCAATAAATAAACAAAAGTGTTGTACAACGTAGTCGTTTTTAACTCTAAAGAAACAGAATTTCCAAATACAAATTTTATTAATTAAGAACATCTTTTAGACTTCTTAGGTAAGTTATTATTATAGGGGAATTTGTGTACATTGATATTGAGTTGTCTCATGATTATATTTTGGTAGGGGATTTTGTGTACGTTGATATTGAGTTGTCTCATGATTATATTTTGGTAGGGGATTTTGTGTATGCTAATAATGTGTTGTCTCTTTGGTTTTTGTTAGGTAACAATGGTTAATAAGGAATGTGTTGTTGATCAGTAGGCACGCATCTTATTCTACTCTCGACATGGATCTCCATGGTTTTTAGGCATGGCAGCAAAAACACAGATGTCAGTGGCATCTCCAAAGTTCATGTTGGATGAATTTAATACTAGTGATGATATTGATTCCTTGTCAGATAAAGAATGTCACAAGTCAGATTCAAGTAAACAAAAGTAGCTCAAGAATAAAGGTGAATCTATTGCTTTCTATCCAAGTCAATTTTTTTTATTTGCTGGTTGTTGTTGTGTTTTAAGTGTGGACTTTCGAAATTAAAAATTGCATGTTGGTTTATGTGAGGGGG